>APFE031541555.1:0-10358 GCA_000404065.3 Pinus taeda | reverse complement strand
ACCCTTCCGCATTAACTCCGACTATATCTGTCTGACATATCCTCCCGTCCGGACAATTCGGGGTCACGTCGCACCGCGGTCTGTGCCGAAATTCAAACTAAGGCCTCGACCAAGCGCGGAGGCCCCATCACGCGCCTTCAGAACTTGCAACCAGACAGAGCACAGATAATCTGAATTCAGCATTTTTCACATCTCACAGAGATACACCAGGGTCTGCATTTTTCCTGCACAGGTCACGTTACTAAACCAAATTATTAAAGATCGCCATTTTTCCCAATTCTCACTCATCTAAGCAAAGATCGCCATTTTTCCCAATTCTCACTCATCTAAGCAAAGATCTCCTTTCCTGAGGAGTATAATCAAGGAAAAGTACACTACAAAGTAAAATTGGGAGTATTCAAAAAGGCTTTGTTATAACAGTTAATATCACTGTGAACGGTAGGTGAATAAGGCTCAACCTTGTAATATACTTTTGGAACGATAGTTGACTGTGGCTTACTTCAAAATTTTCTAGAACTTCAAAGTTTAGGGAAAGGCTAAAGATAGAACTAAAGTAACTCCAGTAAAAAAACTTCGCATAGATACAGTTCTAACTTCATTAAGACAAGTTTGGTAACTTAGAGAAGTTTTGGCTTCATTAAGACAAGTTTGGTAACTTAGAGAAGTTTTGGCTTCATTAAGACAAGTTTGGTAACTTTGTTCAATTCCGTCTATTGGGGGCAAGGGTTGAATGTTTTATGCAACTTTTTACACAAAGCACAACTTGCTCCCAGGCTTATTTTTGCAGTCATATCCATAGAGGTAGTGATATTTCAAGAAAATCAAACGAAATAGGACATTTATAGTTTCTGGTTAAGTTCACATTGAAGTTTTTGCACTGGTGGCAGAGGACAACTAGACTCTGGCACAACTAGGTTCCTCTAGAAATAACTGCTTGTATATGTAGTAGTGCCAAATAGAATAAAATGAAACAAGATGTATGGTGTATTGCTTTGTTAGGCTTCATATAGCCATAGCCTGCCAGCCATAAGCTTCCCAATTCTCACTCATCTAAGAAAAGATCGCCATTTCCTGAGGAGTATAATCAAATTGACCCATTTGCAATGACGCTCATTGGTATTTCGCCAACTAAGAAATGCTCGAATTGCTATTTCTGTTGCTCAGATTTCAATTTGAACGATCTGGGTCGAATCATATTGCTCACAAACCTCATAACTCCCCATCTTCAAATCCTAATTTGAAAATGGCGAGACTGCATATCTACATTGTTAACATTAGACCTGCGAGATGCAGAGCAAAAGCCTGCCAGAAAAACCAGATGTGCGAGGAAAGATAGTGTGGTTATCATGAAACATCTGGAAACCATCGTTGAAAGGGTGACCATACTATCATGGCCTGTTTTAACAAAGTTTAGAATTGCATCTCACACTTTTTTTGTTTTTTTTAATGTATACTTCTAGATTCTCCTCAAAAAAATAATATTGACAATAGATCAAATTTTACCTTACCTTTATATGCATTCATGAGATTTATGGGGTTTTGTATGATGGAATAAAAAAAAAATAGTCCAAAAATGGTATCTGAATCAATATGGATAGACACAGCCAAATTTGAGACTAGACCAGGATCTGAGTTTTGCAAGAAATTGAATTGTAGAGTGTGGGAAGGGCACTGATAAAAAATATCCTATCATTGTAGTCTCCTAGGGACTGTTCTAGTTTTGTAGGGCATTCAAGGCCTTCCTATAGGCAACTAGCTCCTATTTGGATCTGGCAATATTGAGGTTTGTTTGAGTCGTATAATTTCTGTGGACTTGGTCAAAGTTTAAAAACAACACTTGAATCAGTGCTCAAATTGCCAAATTCTTCCAGAATATGCATGGAATTGGATTAACTGTAGGTGGATTATATGCATAGTTGAAGTCCCAACCAAGCCTACCACTAGATTGATAAAGATTACATATGTGTCATGTCACCTAAAGAAGTTTTGTTAAGTATGAGAAGTAGACTTTAAATCAATACTCAGTGGAACTCTCTTCAAAACAATCATTGAATACTTGTAATGTAAGAGCAGTCCGACAGTGGAGAAATTCATCATCTGTTACATGAATTCCTATTTCAGCAAGTATGAACCTCTTACAACATGAGAAGAATTAGGAAGGGTATCTCTTCATCCTACAGCAGGGCCTCATGGTCACATGTTGCTTAAAAGACAGAGTAAAGGTTTCTTCATCAGCAAATAAAGGTTCATCATTTCATATCGGTCTCAAAATTGTGGAGTGTGGGAAGGGCACTGATAAAAAATATCCTATTATTGTAGTCTCCTAGGGACTGTTCTGATTTTGTAGGGCATTCAAGGCCTTCCTATAGGCAACTAGCTCCTATTTGGATCTGGCAATATTGAGGTTTGTTTGAGTCGTATAATTTCTGTGGACTTGGTCAAAGTTGAAGAACAACACTTGAATCAGTGCTCAAATTGCCAAATTCTTCCAGAATATGCATGGAATTGGATTCACTGTAGGTGGCTTATACGCATACTTGAAGTCCCAGCGAAGCCTACCACTAGATTGATAAAGATTACATATGTGTCATGTCACCTAAAGAAGTTTTGTTGAGTATGAGAAGTAGACTTTAAATCAATACTCAGTGGAACTCTCTTCGAAACAATCATTGAATACTTGTAATGTAAGAGCAGTCCAACAGTGGAGAAATTCATCATCTATTACATGAATTCCTATTTCAGCAAGTATGAACCTCTTACAGCAGGAGAAGAATTAGGAAGGGTATCCCTTCATCCTACAGTAGGGCCTCATGGTCACACGTTCCTTAAAAGACAAAGTAAAGGTTTCTTCATCAGCAAATAAAGGTTCATCATTTCATATCGGTCTCAAAATTGTAGAGTGTGGGAAGGGCACTGATAAAAATATCCTATCATTGTAGTCATCCCAATCAAATTCTCCATATGATATTTTTAATTACAGTGGGAAGAGACAAAATTGTGAAGCTCTCCTCCTTACATGAATGCATGTAATAATGATTTAATGATGGTAGCATCTAATAAGCATCCATGTGAATCCAAACCATTATATACAAATATGCAAAGTTTTTCAAGTATATAGCACAGGTGCATATAACCAATATAACGCTAAGTGCAATCCAATCTAGAGTCCAAAAATAAAAATAGTATTAATTAATAAATATTAAATATAGTATACACTCTAGACTCTACAATCTAATCATAGGAGAGAAGCATGTGAATTCTCATTATCTACATCTTCAACATGGCTATATAGTAACTAACACCTCCTAACAGCAGGAAAAACATTTTCATAATAGTCCAAGAAATTATGAAAATCAACCCTTGAATCACCTCCAAACTAGCCCAGGAAATTCTAAAATAAACCCTACAATTAGGTCCAAATCAGCCCAAGAAACTCAGCTCAAAAACTCTCCAAATCAGCCCAACAAATTCTTCAAAACAACCCTTCAAGAGTTCAAAAAACACTCCAAATCAACCCAAGGCTCAACTCAAAAATTCCAAATTCCTCAATGAATTGTATGAGTGAAATGGAGGGTGGGGACCTCTTTAAATAGCATTAGCAGGGACCTAGGGTTAGGTTTAGTGTAGTCAATCACAACTTGGAATCATTCATTGGCTTCTCTACTAGTCTCAATACCATCTAACCGACATCATTCTTTAGGATGAATTTGTAGTCCTCTGCCATGGTATCCTACCATACTCTCTCACCTGCTACCGCCTCAAAACTAAAAGGCTCTACATTAATAATGGAAGATACCAAGCACCAGAATTAGGAAACTTCTTAGTAGGATGACTAATTTCTCATCTGGCAACTCCCAAGTCTTATTCCATTGAGGATCTTCTGGTAGCAGGCCTAGCAAAACATTCCTTCCTCCTAAAAGGAAGGCTATCTTGAAGACTCCTGTAACTCAAGGCTCTTGCACAAGAAAAGCCCGCTTCAATAGCCCTTTCTTTCTCAGCCACAATGGCTCACTAGTGTCTACAAGCCCCCTTGACATGAGTGCCATTCAAGGATATCCCCATAAATTACATGACAAGTATGAAGAATGGTTGCCCATGTTCACTGGAAATGATGTAGCTACATCTAGACAATGCATATAAGTATACTGTCACAAGTCTCATTGTAATCATCATTCTTATCATCCTATCAATTCTTCATTATTCAATACATATTCGTATATATTTGTAGAAATCTTCCATAAATTACAATAATAGGAATTCTGTACATATTTCCTTACCGGTTTGTGTCAAAATTTGGAGAGAAGAATAGTTTGAGGGACTACAGAGAAAAAAAGGTGATTCCATTCATTTGGTTGTGCAAGCTGACAGGGAAAAGGGGTTGTGGATTGGGACCATTGTAGTTCTAACTATTATTTGTGAACCTAGGAATTGGATTGCGTGAAGAGAATTATAGCTAGCCACACTAAAAGTTCACTCTTGTGGATTCGTAGCCTCAGCTTGGAGCTGGCTTCTGTTGCAAAGGGAATTGGTGCAGTAGGGAGACTATGGTTTAGTGGAACATCCTTCTTCTATGGCCACTTGGTGGACAATTTCCAGCTAAGTAAATCTTCATGAATGTCTTTGCGAATTGTAAAAGTTCACTCTTGTGGATTTGTAGCCTCAGCTTGAAGCTGGCTTCTGTTGCAAAGGGAATTGGTGCAGTAGGGAGACTATGGTTTAGTGGAACATCCTTTTTCTATGGCCACTTGGTGGACAATTTCCAGCTAGGTAAATCTTCATGAATGTATCTGCGAATTGTGATGAATTAATGTTGTTTATGTTATGGATTTTTATTTTCTGGTTTATTAAGTCTTGTTTTCATGTGTAAGGCCACATACATAATCTATGATGCCATTGTGACTTATTGATCAAATATTCTTTCATAAGTATATATTCTCATGTCTGCTTGTGTTAACTAATTAATAGTAGGACAGTGAGGAATGATATCAGAGAAACAATTTTGGAGTGAAATTGGTGGTTTCAAGAAGTACTCGATATCCTCAACAAAGCACATAGTGTATTGGTTACATTACAGATAAATTTCTCTCATTTCTCTATTTATCTCAATGAGTGGAATCCAGCCAATCAAATAGGGATCTTTACTCTATCTTCATGGATGCTCTAAAAAAGGCTCACCTAAAACGTAACTTTATAAGCTCAGTTATTTGTTATTATTGTTTGCTTACCTAAAATCATGTTTCTAATAATAGTTCTTAAATGTATAATTATTAGTGCTATCGCTCTGAATAGAGGGCATGCTCCTCCATCTGCAATTGTTGATTCTATAATGACAGATAGATTTGTTTACAATCATATCTTCTCTTTAAGAATTAAATAGCAATTATATATCCTAGTTGCTCCATGGTCTTGCAGCTTGATTGCTTCATTACCTTTGAAACATATTGCATATCCTGAATCTCACGTTTTATGCAAACTGCTCTATCTTCCCTGTATGAAATACTCTATAAATTAAAATTTGACCGACATAACTATATTGAATCACTTTGAAGTCATTAAATGTTAGTATTTGCAATGTCGGGTTGCTCAGCATGGCCATTTTGGCAATTTAGAATTACTCTAATTCATCCATTATCCGTCTTTATGGTGGTCAATATCCATTTCATTCGCAGGTATCTATGAAAAATTTTCAAGTCTCTTTGCCAGTGAAGTCTAGGACATGCGAGTCGGAAATGGTTTGGAGGAAGGTGTTATTTAGGTGATCTAGGAGTTCCCTTTTTTTTCCTTCAATATCTGTTCAAAAGGGATAACTTCGATTTCTAAATGCCATGATCCAACACAAACAAGCCTGATGAAACATGTCAATATTTAGTTTCTAATAAAAGATCCCATATTGATTTTACAGTTGCACGTTCAGCTCTATTTGATTTTCGATTTTCAAAACATTGATCCCTATTATGTTTACAGTGTACATCAATGCATGTGAAAAAGCATTAAATTTGGTCGATTTCTGAGTTGATTGCTACTTTTGTAGCTGTTGCCTATCCATGAAGACATGGCTTTAGAAGAGCATCCTCATAGGCAAAGTTCATAAATTATGTTAGAACCAATGTCATCTCTGGCCCTAAGCCATGTCAAATTCATGACAATGCAGAGATGTCTATGATTTCCCCGGGACTCATTATTATGGGGAAGATGGATTCGTTTGGATTCAGAGTGAATCCAACATAAATACTTTTTTGGGTACTCAAGAATATAAAAGAAAAAATGATGAAAAAAGCTCATGTTGGAGATATAACATATTGCTAGCAAGAAATTCACTGCAATGGATTTCATTATATTCAATTTATTACAAAATGCTAGAATTGTTTCCTCAAGGCCGTGTAAACTGCCACAGTATTGAATAATACTTCCCTTGTGCTTCCAGAGCATCATTTCATGTAATGATGCTTATACAAAAGCTAAATTAATCTATCACAACTTTATCACTTGTTGTACAATTGGAAGTTGGAAAACCATGGACTAGATAAAATACAAGCCTTCAACCATGACCATCACTTCCATGATGCGTTTTACAACAAAAAAAATATGTATAGATAAACATTGTGTGCTTGGCAAAAGACCACATTTTGTGCTTGGATGAGAATTGCATGCTCGGAAAAAGACCACATTGTGTGATTGGCTGAGAATTTATGTCTTCCACATTAAGGTTCAATGCATGGACAATCCTGGTTGGAAGTGGAATTGTAGAACAACCTGAAAAAAAAGAGCATCAACGTTAAAATTTTGAAAATTAATCAACACCATCATTATCCTAGCAGACGATAAACTATATGTGACCAAGAACATCAATACGCATATATACACGAGCACACAAGATCAAAATAAACACTTTCACCGAACACACAACTAAAAGATAACAACCGACATTGATTTGGACAATAGGACAGTTAACACTTTATCACAAGCATAAAAGGACAAAACATGGTTTAGTGAACATCGACAAATCATGAAGAGGGCATGTTCAAAATAACATAACAATCTACTACGCTATCATATACTATTCCATGAAGGCAAAATCAATTGATGAAGTCATGAAAATCCAACGAGTTCAATTGGAAAACATTGTCTGTTATGCCAAATATGGAGATAATTATCTTGCAAACTGTCTCTTTCAGTCTTGCAATTTTCTGCATTGTCTGTAATGAGTTACCTACCATATGGCTGCATTGGAGATTCTATCTTAATAACAATTTTGAATTTTTCTAGAGTATTCCTCTTTGTATTTTGTTCACAATTTGAATTGGATCATGCCTCTGATGCTACGAATGCTTAAAAGTTGCATGAACGTTTCTGAAGTTATGTAAGTCTGTCAAAACCTTGGTTTGTATTGATGAGTCATTGGGTTGTTGTATGTGCATCAATATGTATTCTTTCATGCATATATATTCGAGTGAGTTGTGATATTGATTCATGCTAGGGAAAAGTTGTTCGTTAACCGAACTTTAGAAACTTGTCCCCTCAGATGCTTCAGGACAGTAAATCCTTTTTATTGATCCTGAAATTGCTTTGACACCTATTTACTTGTTGGCCATCCTTTATTGAGATAGGAAATGCCCCTTTATTGAGTAAATATTTGAGCTAGTTTAGACATGCAAGGTCAGATATATAAACTTCAGTACCAATTTGTGTTCAAAAGCAGGCTCTGCTTGAATAAATTTGGGATTATATTTTATATGCAACATTATCAAAGCTGGCCAGTTGGCACAAACTCAATCCCAACTTCATTGCAACCTTGAATTTATTCTTTTCTTCTGGACAAAGCAGGATCAGCATAATGTTTGGTGGGTGGCTTTTCTTGTTTCTTGTCTTGAGTTTCAATATCTGTTGCATTGATGCAACTTGCTATGTATTTTCTATGTGGTCTTGGTAAGGTAGGTTTGTTCTATTGATGTTGCGGGAACTATTGGTCACTCCTCCAATCTTGAGGAGTTGCTATGGGCATAAGCAATATATGCTCCAGTGATGATGGCAGACTCTATTGAATATGGGCACCGTCATCTATAGACAGATGCAGGATGCCTGCTCAGGCACTGTTTATGGCAAATAGTAATCCACATGTTTATTTGTTCTTTTTCTTGAACACTTGTTGTAAAATGTAGTAAAGATATGTTAAAAGTGCAGTTGAGTGCCATAATAATAGGAATGGAAAGGTCTGTCATAAAAGTTTTAGGATAGGGAAGGAGGTCATAGAGTATGCCTGGTTGAACTTTTTAACCGAGTTATACACATCATGTTCTTGCTGAAGCAGGTTAAGTCTGCTTGGACTGGACAAGTTTTGTAAAAGTGACTGGCGTAGCATCTCCAGAAATTGCGTTATATCTAGGACTCCTACCCGGGTGGCTAGTCATGCTCAAAAGATGGTCTAGTATTCATGATATCACTAGCATGAACGATGGAGACACATCAACACCACAGGGATCTATCACAGATACAATCTTTCTACCATGGAAGCAAAATGATAAGGATGACTACGCTTAAATTTGAAATGGCAAACCTACAAACTTCCTGAACTGTATTACAATACTCAGTTTCGTTGTTTCTAAAAGACAAAGAAAATTATCAAATGAAATTGACATTTCAGTGCACCGTGTACCAATCAATCAATATTGAATATACATAACTTGTTCATGAAGTTTGAGGTTATTGACCTTAGGTTGACAGCTTCTTGATTTCTAAAACTGCACCAGATTTGAAGGAAAATCAAGGCCATTGCCTCCAATTCTATCAATCAATATCTGACACAGAGATATAGTGAATTTCATCTCAAACACTCTTTTGTACAGAAGAACATCTTGAACTCTTTCACTTCTAAAACACATGGTCATTAATGCCCATAATAAACAAGTTTGCCAGCATATATAGATTTGTTGACAGAGCAGTGTTGCTTCCTACATTACACGATAAGGGAACATAAAGAGCACGCTTACATGTACAAGTTAGATTCAGTCCCTCGCTTTTAAGTTTTAAGCAATTGCATGATCCGGATTTAAACAGGAACGCAATAGATTACAGAGATAACCATAAATACAGAGATGCGATAACCATAAATAAAGAGATGCAGCGGAAATAACACTTCATTTCATTAATGGAAAATATCGAAATATGCTTACAACCAGAATTGAAAATAAACAAGCTAGGACGATGGTAGCTTATCTCTGAGAAGAGATGTGCGGCTACATGTCTCTGAACTGTTCCGAACTTGTGTTACAATGAGGCTCGAAGGCCTATTTATTATTGAGAAACAATGGAAAACCCTTCACATTCCAAAACCGACCCTTAGAAGATGGAACGCCAAATTGTGGGCCCCGTTTTGGGTAAATTGGTACATCAATTTCCCGGGGTCGTAACTTTGGCATACGATCTCCGTTTGACGCGTATGATAGCTCGTTAGAAAGATCTATCCGAGAACTACCACTTTGGGAAGGGAAACATCGTTCCATGGACCCATGTTGCCCCCCAGATTTCCCAAAAAACGTCGTTTAGGGCCTCAAAACGGCTCCGGAAGTTCAGGACCCGAAAAACTGCTAAAAATAGTAAATTGTGCTACAATTTAGGAAACTGAAAAAGCTGAAACAGACAATCGTGGGGGTCCAAATGGGATAGGTGGGTGGCCACCAACATCCACCTGGATCATTCCTCCCCCCTTAGGAAGCAATGGTCCCCATTGCGTTGAGTTCCTCCATCTGCTGAACTTGTCCTGCGATCTTTGATGTGTCCAGTAATGGTGGGAGGCATGGTCGACGACAGTCCACATTGAACACTTGGTGGAGGCGAAGGAATGGAGGAATGATGTGCTTCAAAGCATTGTTGCACGTAGCCTTGGTACTGGTGTAAGGACCATGTCGGAGTGGTCTGAGTTTCTGATGGGTTCTTGTAAGGCGTTCTTTCTGCAGATGTAACCAAACTTTGTCGCCCACCTGAAACTTATGTGGTACCCCTGTGGGTGAGGAGAAGTTGTTCCTGTGTTCTGTCATGATTGTATCCTTCTGCTGCTGCTGCTGCATGGAGGAACCCTTTGCGGGGGTCATGGATGTAGCAACGATCTTCCCCTTACTTTGGGAGTGAACCATACAGATGAATTTCCTGGTCTGTGATATGAGCTTGCTGCCTTTCTTAGCAGTGATCAAAGATGTGGCAATAGGTGGGGCTATCTCTGGTATTCTGTATAATGAATTATTCAAAGAAATAATGACAGCACGAGGCCTTGACTCATACACAGCATGTCGCCTCCATAAGTATGGCTGGCCTAATAATACATCACAAAAATCCAGAGGTGTAACATCACACAATACCTCGTC
>APFE031541554.1:0-11856 GCA_000404065.3 Pinus taeda | reverse complement strand
CAAGTCAATATCATCCTAGCCATTGATTAGAATCTAATCTGGGTCATTGATTGATCAACGAGAGTATTTTAAGAGGAGGCTTGATGGGCATTTGGAAAATACACCGGAGGCAAATACTCAATTACCCAAGTAAGATCGATTTTCTCACTAGTCGAAGTTCGGCAAGAGAAAATTGAATCAGAGGGAGAGTTGCAGGTGAGAAAGGAAGAGAGGGCATCAACATCCTTCGAGAGTGCAAGGCAGCAAGACGTAGAGCAAGAACAGGGTGACGCAGAAAGAGGCAGAGCAGAGGCAAATTGACGCATAGCCTGTGTGGGTAGCTAGACGCTGGGCCACTGTGAGAAGTTTGACATAGAGGGACGCAGAAGGATTTCGGGGAAGAGGAGTACTTCACCTAGATCAGAAATTTGTTAGGAAGCGTCTGTAAAATTTCTCACTCCTGTTTTGCTGGTTGTAATTTGTACATGAGAATTTGCTAAAGAATAATAAAGAAACCCTCAACTGCTGCACTGTTTTCCCACATTGGGTTTTTCCGGGGACGATTGTCCAAAAATAATTGTGTCATTGTGATTGTATTTGTGCCAGTATTTTTTCCTTACATTTATTTTCTACAATATTGTAATTGTGAAGGCTGCAGTAGAATATATTTTGATATTTACTGTAAGAACAATGTGAATAACTCATTTACGAGATAATAAGTAGAGGAAATAATATTAATCACTGCAATAGGATTTCTATTTAGAAATTTTCACATGGTATCGAAGCTAAGGGAAAGCAGAAAGAAGAAGCCAGAAGACCGAGCATTGAAGGAAGAAAGGAATTCAATTTTCCTACAAGGGTAGTAATTCGAATCTCCAAGGGGCTTGTGCAATGCAAAGCCAAGAGGATTAGATTTCATGGGAAAACTCTCTCTGAGTGAGTCGACAAAGAGGTGAGTCTTCCGGATCGAAATTTGTCAGTGGTAGAAGGAACAACACAGCAGAAGATTTAGTGAGAGGGGTTGTCTCAGGTAGGACGCAAATTTTCCCATAGCAATTACTGGGACAGGTTAGCGTCAGAAATTGGCACAATATGGATACTCAAAGTGTCTCAGAATTATCTACCAAATTAGATGAAGAATTCGCATGCCTAGCAAATTCAGCGTTAGCAAGATGTTTGGTACATTGGTAGCGGGGCTTCAACTCATATGACTGGAGTACGAGAACATTTCTCGAACTATCATGAAGAACAAATGGACTTCCAAATCACTATGGGAAACAAAACAAAATGTACTCCAGTAGGGAGAGGCACCATAGCATTTCAGACAGAAGCAGGGACCAGCATCCGAGCAACCAATGTTCTACATGTGCCAGGATTAGGAATGAACTTGATTTCAATTTCCCAGTTACAAGACAAGGGATACGATGTATACTTCATGGGAAAGAAAGTATACGTCAAGCATCCAAGATGGAAGAAGAAAAGGAAAATTGGGATTCGAAGCAACAAGTTGTATGGATTGCAGCTTGAGTCACCGATGGCACTGATAGGCAGCAACTATAATGGTGAGAAGGAGCAAAATGAATTATGGCACAGGCGAATGGGGCATTTACACCATGGAGCACTGAGGATGCTCAGAGAGACTATTACAGGAGTATCAGTCCTTAGTAGTGAACATGATGACTTATGCAAAGGATGTGTACTAGGCAAGTACGCTAAAACAACTTTTTCCAGAAGTAACAATAGAGCAGAATGTGTATTAGGATTGATACACTCAGACATTTGTGGCCCTATGTCCACAAGAGCTCTTAGTGGTGGCGAATACTTTGTCACCTTTATCGATGATCACTCCAGAAAAACCTAGATCTATTTCTTAAACACCAAGGATGAGGTCTTTGATCGTTTCTGAGAGTTTAAAGCTCTAGTTGAAAATATGATAGGGAAAAAGATAAAGGTATTGCATTCAGATAATGGTGGAGAATATACAGACAAAGACTTCACCAGATTTCTGCGAAAGGAGGGCTTCAAAAGAGAGTGGACAACTCCATATAATCCGAAGCAAAATGGAAGCAGAACGGAAAAATAGAACTATTGTTGGGGTAGCCAAAGCTATGTTGTATGATCAAGATCTACCTAGGTATCTATGGGCAGAAGCTTGCAACATAACAGTGTATATCCAGAATAGAACTCCTCATAGAGCATTGGAGAAGAGAACACCCGAAGGGGTCTTCACAGGGAAGAAGTTGGAAGTAAGTCATCTCAAGATATTCAGAAGCGTGGCTTATTGTCACATTCCAGACGAGAAGCACAGTAAACTAGATCAGACTGCAGAAAAAGGGTATCTTGTAGGATAAAGCGAGACCTCAAAGGCGTACGGAATCTACATTCCTAGCAACAGGACGATTTTAGTGAGACAGGATGCAAAGTTCATGGAGGACAGAGATTTCAGGATATCTCGTGAGATGCCTGCAGAAGATCAGTCAGGAGATGTTCCATTAGTCCCAAGTGTAACAGGAGCAACAAGGAGGATAGGGAGGAGGACAAACACTTGGATCGAGTATAGTGACCAGTACCAATATCTCCTCAGAAGGAGGAAATGCAGATAGTTCTCAACAAATGGAACAATGGGATCAAGAGGAGTTGGTCGAGCCTCCCACCATCAGTGGTAGAACCAGCAGAGAAGTACGACAGACACTAAGGGACACAAAGGAGTTTGTTGGAGCTCCTAGAACCGAGAAAAGGCAACGTAGACAATTTGACAAATACTAAGCATTGGTAGCTCAGGTTGAAGAACTCTCTAGCTTTCAGGATGTTGTGCAACACCAAGTATGGGTGGATAACGTGGTAGAAGAATACAACTCTATCATGACGAACGATGTCTGGGAAGTAGTACCTAGACCAGAAGATAGATCAGTTGTAGGATCACGATGGATTTACAAGATCAAGTATGCTGCAAATGGTAGTATAGAGAAGTACAAGGCAAGGTTCGTGGCAAAGGGGTATGCTCAAAAAGAAGGAATAGACTATGAAGAGACCTTCGCCCTAGTTTCTCGATACACCTCTATCAGATCCATTATATCCCTAGCAGCTCAAATGGGATGGGAGATTCACCAAATGGATGTCAAGACAACATTCTTGGACGGGGCGATAGAAGAGGAGGTGTATATAGAACAGCCCGAAGGCTTCGAAACTCATGAGAAGAGAACTCATGTTTGCAGATTAAAGAAAGCCCTGTATGGGCTCAAGTAGGGACCTAGAGCATAGTATGGTCGAATTGATACTTACTTGCAACAGTTGGGATTTGTTAAGAGTGATGCTGATCCCAATCTCTACTACTTGATGGTAGAGAATCAGCCATATTCTGGTATTATATGTAGATGACCTGTTCCTAACTGGGTCATCTAGTCTCATACAGGATTGCAAGAAGAATCTTGAAGCTGAATTTGACATGAAGAACATGGGGTTGATGCATATTTTCTAGGGTTGGAAGTTTGACAAAAGAATGGGGAGATCTTCCTTGGACAAGGAAAATATGCTACAGAATTTCTAAAGAGATTCAGAATGCAGGATTGTCGACCTATGGCTACTCCCATGATCACCAACTAGAAGAAAATAGATGCATCAGGAGACAAAGAAGCAGACCCCACCTTGTACAGGTAGCTCATTGGGTCGCTCATGTATCTGGTCAACTAGGCCAGACATTTGCTTTGTTGTCAACACTCCTAGTTAGTTCACGGTAGAACCAAAACGGTGCATTGAGCAGCAACTAGGCACATTCTTCGGTATGTAAGTGGAACAGTCGAATATGGGTTGAAATACTCTCGAGGGGAGGACGTCATATGAATGGGTTCACAAATGCAGATTAGGCAGGTAGTTCAGTAGACCGAAAAAGTACCTCGGGGCACTGCTTCAATGTTGGATCAAGGATGATATCTTGGTGAAGTAGGAAGCAGAAATTTGTAGCTCTGAGCTCAGCAGAAGCAGAATATATGGCAGCCAGCACAGCTACGTGTGAAACTATATGACTTAGAAAATTGCTTGTGAGCTTGTTCAGAAAAAGGACGGAGTCGACCAGGGTTTATTGTGATAATCAGAGTTGTATCAAACTCTCTGAGAAACCAGTATTTCATGATCGATCGAACACATAGATATCCGACGTCACTTATCAGAAACTGTGTTCAGCGTGGGGCAGTACAACTATAGTATGTCCCCACATGAGAGCAGGTAGCCAATATACTCACAAAGGCTCTCAAAAGAGCTAAGTCCACTCAATTTAGAGAGCAGAGAGGTATGGTAGAAAATTTGTTTCAGTAGCAGCAATGGTTTGCAGTGCAGGGACATTTGGCAGTGGCAGTGCCAGCAACAGACATCAACAGCGCAGACGGAGATGTTACAGAACAGAGTGATGCTTCAGCAGGTTTCATTTCTAGAGCACATTCCTCACTAAGAGGGAGTGTTGATTTCCGGTAGCATCAGATGTGCTCTAAGTCTCAAAATTTGCAGGGAGGCTTAAACACATGATTCTCCAATACCCAGAAATCATTTTGGGAAATTCCAACTAGAGACAGTTTTATTAAAATAATTAATTATTTTTAATGGGACCCTAAGTCTAAACTTAGGAATTTAAAATAATTAATGGGTATTAATCTAAAGTATGGATAAAACTTCTAGTAGAAGGCAAAGATCAAGTCAATATGATCCTAGCCATTGATTATGTTATCACTCCGTAATTTTTCTCAAGGCTAAAAAAGGGAAATTACCGGATAACCACAAACCTATTTTGGAGCTTAGGATCTAGCCTTCCTAAACTCAGAGAGGGCTCTCTCTTAATTATTTAACTTTGTTTATTTTAATAGATTTTAGGCTAGTTATGTAAGTTTGATTGTGTTTTGATTTGATTTGGTTGTGGAATCACTGATTTAGATGGATAGATGAATTTCTTTTACCAATGGGCTATGCAGTCAAAATGTCAAGAAAACAAGACTGAATCAAGTTCTAAAGATAGTGTTCACAGGGCAAGGTAGCTAAGTAAATTCAGATCTTTTAGGCTGGATGATAAAGTGGTTTCAATCGAGATCAAGGAGCAATTAAGGATTCCTCAAACCGGATATGAGGGAAATGTAAGAAGTCAATCGAAACTAGGGAGAAATGAAGAATTCCCTACTCTGGATATCAAAAGAAAACATCAAAATGAATAACTGTTCAAGACAGAGTGTACTTAAACAAATTTTGTAGTAATATTCCAGTTATTTCATCCAAATTGGAAAAAATGTAAGTATGTCAAATACTTAAGAAGATAACAAATGAAAGATACTTCACTGAAGTAGCCCAACACATGAATCCTGTAATGCAATGCCTTTATTACTCAGTCCAGTCTGCTGACTTGAAAATGTTACAATGAACCCTTAGGTTTCATATCAATACAACTATCGAAATGTTCAACAATCCACCCCTAATACTTCGAAAACAAAAGTATTTATACAAAATTTACAAACTGTTTACAATAAATGTTGTCTCTAACAGACAACACATTTTTAGGCTATAGATGAACTAAAAAGCTCTAACTGCTGCAGATTAATAGTTCTGGTGGAATGTGTTATGCAAATGTTGTTGTTGTGGAAGTGGGAGCACGTAGGATGTGGACACAAATTTGTGGTTGTGCTGGCAGATGAACTAGCAGATACAGATGTATCTCTCTTTTTCTTAGTAATTCACTCAATTGCTTGCTAATCCTCTGACTTGATATTCTGAGACTTCCCTCACTGATAGTTGATCCTGCCACTACTCTGTTGTTTTATTATCCATTAGTGTCACAAAGTATTTTGGAAAATATATAATAATATATATATATATATATATTTGAATAATATTTCGAAAATATTTTAAATGAAATTTATAATTAAATTTCTACAAAACCATGTGTTGTTTCCAATCCGTGGTTTTGTTCTCTTTCCATGAATTCACAAAAACATGTGTAGTTTTGTTCTTATTACTCCTTCCTCTGTAAATTCATTTTATCTGTATGTAAATTCCTTTTACCCTTGTAGAATACCTGGATGGTTTTGCAAAACCATGTGTTGATTTGTATGGTTGGAAGAGTATTCTCACTTTACTCTTTTACTTACCTGCAACATGATTTTACACTTGTAAATTGATTTCACTATGCCTGTAAATTAATTTCACCTACACCTGTAAATTGATTTCACCTTGCCTATAAATGGATTTCATCTTAATCTTCTATCGTGAAATGTATTTACATGAATGCTATCTTTGCTCACTTGTACATTAATTTCATGTGAAATTTCCCTTTTATTTTCTCTGATTAATTCATGGCATCCATGAATTTTATTTCATGTGTCGCTGTAAAACCATTTTACCTTTGAATCTCATTCCACAACCTTAGTCTCATATTGCCTGTAGCTATATAATTTTACCTCAAGTATGGTTTCACCCATAGCTCTGAAATATTAGCGCATTCTCATATCTCTGTATTTCACTTGAAATTAATCCACCCTATATTCCTGTAACATTTATAAGATTCAAAACCAAAACAATGAATGGTTTATCGCACCGCTTTTGAGTGGTAGGTGGTATTTTTTTAGAGGACACGATATAACGTGGGGCTGCCATGTAGCAAAAAGGTGGGCTGGGAAAACCACTAATCTCACGTGTTTTTTGAGTGTTAAGTGTTGGATGAGCTGAGTGCGCGATATGGAATTTTAACCGTATTTATTTTTACAAATCTTGAGGCAAATAAAAATGAAGGGGATTTAATTCTTAGTGTAGGGTGGGCCATTGGTTGATTTTGCAGGGGGAAGGGGTAGTATAGGCTTGTGGGAAGAAATTAATATAAAGTCCAAAACTTTATATTAATAGGGTTTTGCGAAGTAAGGGTAAAGAGAAGGTGATCGGTTATATATATTTATATATATATATATATATATTATATATATATATATATATATATATGTTTTACATGGGATTTATCCCACATTCACAAGGGAACATTCTTCATGATGGTTTATATAAGCCCATAGTTACACTGTGTTTCGACAAAAGCTGATTTATCTCTGTTTTAACAATTACTGCCTCTATGTAAATGATTTCTTCTACTCTACATCTGTATGGAATCTTCTGTTGAGGAAAACCATTCGAATACATTTCCTGAGAATCTGGAACAAACAGGTTTTTAACTAGTATAAAAATTGTTTGTCTAGGTCTTATATGATCACCTGCAAAAATAAACCAGTAGTTAATGAAAACGCAATTTCCACAGGGATGTAAAAATGGATTTTTAGGGCACTGGGAAATCTATGGATTGAGTCCGAACTCTGGAGGTTTTGATTCTGCGTTGACAATGGTATTCTAGGTTTATGTATTTCAAACATAGGTAAGGGAATGGCGGAATCTCTTTTTGTGGAAACTCTGTAATTTTTTACATTGTGCAGGGGTAGATTAGCAGTTTACCGCACAACAATGGATGATAGGGCTTCTGGGGATACACAATGTAGTAGTCGAAGGAGGCTTTCGGGCAGGAGGTGACAACTGGAGGTCGGTCTTCTTAGGGGGTTGTCATGGAACGGGAGGTGGTCTCGGATGGGAAGAGAAGTTGAAGGAAGAGCGGTATGGTCTCGGACGAGAAAAGAAGTTGAAGGAAGAGCGGTATGGTGGATTATTGCGTGGATCAAAAGTGGTAAATGGTTTTTTTCTGAGGGACGT
The DNA here is from genome assembly GCA_000404065.3 of Pinus taeda. NCBI lineage: Eukaryota > Viridiplantae > Streptophyta > Pinopsida > Pinales > Pinaceae > Pinus > Pinus taeda. The sequence continues at coordinate 4,161 of APFE031541554.1, read as the reverse complement.
GATATGATGTGGGGCTGCCACGTAGCGAAAAGGCGAGCGGGGAAAACCGCCCATACCGTGTGCTTTTTAAGTGTTAAACATCAGGCAGTGGAATACGCAATATGGATTGTTGATTGTCGGATCTAAACGGGGAGATCAGACGGTGAATGGAGTTCGGGGGTTCTGATAGGTGGGGCCAGAGGATTTTTAATGCGGAGGGGTTAGATGTATATGCGACATCGGGTGATTGAATTTAATTTAAAACTATTAATATGAAAGGGGTACGGGGTAAATGGGATAGCGGGATGTTAGGGATAGCGGGACGATAAAATACACTAAGAATTAGTGTTTAAACTAATATCGGGGAGGATTTTTCAATGGGGCTCGATACATGTTAATTATATAAACTTAGGATAAGGGGGTTTTAAAAATGAAAAGGGGAATTAGTAAAGGGGAAGAGGTTTTTTACAAGGGAAATATGTTAGAATAAGGGAAAACGATGAGGGAAGGGATTTTTGGAATTAGGAAGCAAAAATTAGTAAGATATAAGTGATAAGAAACAAACCAACTGCTGTTTTCCATACCTTGTGCATACTACTTCTACCTACCCATCATTTACCCTAACATTTTTTCTTCATTTATTGGGTGCATTTGAGCTTGCTGACCCTCCTATTTTTCTTTGATAAGCAAACTATCTAATTCTAATCTTATAATGTCCAATGGCTCAAATTAAACTGATGAGCTTATTATTATTCTCTACCTAACTACTGATCTGCCAAGATTAAACAGTTTGGCTAGATCTTTATTTTTATCTATCAGCGTGAAATTAAAGCAAGAATGAATCAAGTTTAAATTGTTTGACCATCATGGATTGTGGCATTTTTACAAGCTGCACACAATCTTATTTGCAAAAAGTAAACTAAAAGGTAGTGGCATTTGAATTTGCATCACTTTCAAAATCTAATTTTATCTCTTTTTGGTGGGGTTCATATTTTATCTTATTCTTTGATCCTTTTTTTTTTGTCCTTTGATTGTTCTTTTAAGACATACCCTCTTTACATTTTTTAATATGGGGAAAATATTTGCAGAAAAGCAAAGGTATGTACAATATTAGAAGACTTAACATAGTCAATTCAAAATTATGATCCCTATTATTATAGGAACCTAACAGAAGCTCCACTTGGGGATGGCATCTCCCTGCGAAATGTCAAGAACACCGTCGACTAGTGGCCTGATCGATTGGGCCGATCCCAAGCTTGCACATGCTTTGTTAGATAATCTTTGACTGAAAATCTTGAACTAAAATCTTAAACTTTTCTGCAAACTGAAATCTAACACCTGTTGCACTGAAATCTGATCTGAAATAAACTTGTTACTGAAAAGTTGAATTCAATCAAACTGAAATCCTACCTACTTACTCTAATCAGTTGTCCAATTGCTGGTTAGGCAAAATGAAATAGCCAATGCAACCATTCAAGCATGATAAAGATTGATGTATTTTGTTGCATGTGCTTGTTTGTGATCAAAACTGAGATTCTAAAACCCAATATAACCCTACCAACAAATGAGAAGATAAAGAAATACTTGATTTCCTTTGTTGTCTCTAAAAACTGTACAAAAGGATCTTCCAAAATATATCCACTATTGTTCAATTGATTTAAGCAATTGTACAATTGTTCTGGATGGCCTCCATGCCATGAAACTGAAATGTCATTTTTTTCTTGATTACCCAACAGATTTTCAGACAAGCTTTGTGATGATATTTCTACTGATTGAAATATTTGACTGATGAAACCTTTATCATCTTGATCTTGAATCTCATAGTTAGTTAATGAAGATAAATTCTGATTGCATTCATTATCCAGCACATCAGCTATGGGATCATGAAAAACTTGGAAGGATTGTTGCAACCTATTGCATATGGGTTTCCATTGGACTTCATAGATTTCTACATGTTGCTCATCCTTTGCTTTAGAGATTATACCACATTTCCTTTAAAAACTGAAATGATTCAAAACATAGTGGTATAGAATTTTCCTGTATTACTTGATCATGGAATTTGACAACTGTAGTTGTGAAACTAAAGAATCTTGATCAAGAGTTTCATTGTCTTCTTTGTTATCAATAACAATACCAAAAGACTGCTGATTTTTTATTGCTTTAAAGTTTTCTCTGATGAACTGAAATGAAGCAAAACAAAGAGGCAAAGAACCTTCACTTATTTCCAAATTTTCTGCACTTTCTTCATAACTTTCATAGCTGATATGAATAAGCCGATCACTGTTTTCAAGTTGCTGACACTGAATTTCCTTATTTCCCAAACGAGCTTCTGATTGCTTTGTTAAGTTAGCTTGAAACCGGAGAACATAATTACCATCATACTGATCATACTTAGGGAAATCATTAAAAGAAGGAATACCATCAAACATACACTTTAGGTCAGTAGATTCCTCTTCCACATATTGATCTGCAAATCCATTTTCTGATCTATGGTAGTTGGAATTAGCAAGAATTTGTTCATGGATATCAACCTGTTCTTTTTCTAAAATAAATAGGTCATGGTGATCATGCACAAAAAATTTATCTTGCATGGTGATCTTCTATATCATTTCTTCTATTTTTCTTATCACAATGTCGAGTTTTACCTCTGCAATGTTGTTCCTCTCTGCTTCTGCTTTCAACTTTTGTTTTTTAATCAGCAGATGAACTTCTACATCGACTGCAATGTTCTGCATCTTTTCAAGAGTTGTTGGGTTTCTTTCTCTTAGCTGAAATTCTATTTCTGGATCAAATGCTTTTGGATATTGCAAGAGAGTTGAATCAAGAGGAGGTCCTATATGTGCTGCCATTGAATAATAAACTTGATTAAATCTGTCAACAAATTGTTGTATTGTTTCATTTAGTTGTCTTTTTAACTGATTATATTCTTCTATGATCACAAAAAGATTGACTTTGATTATCCATCTATCAAGGAAAAATTTGACAAATTGTTGGAAATTTGAGATGATTGCAATAGGTCGATCCTTGAACCAACTCTTTACTCTACTTTGCAAAGAAAGAGCAAAAAGTCTGACTCTAACATCATCTTCATCAATCTCAAATAAGTCCATATAATTCTCAAAACCTTGAATATGTTTTTGGGCAATGATGTTACCATTCTCTCCATCATACTTAGGGAGATATTTGTAATAATTATCAAGGAAATAATGGAGTATAGGAGGTAAGATGAGTGGCTTATACCCATCTGGAACTTTACATGGTACAGGAATATGTACAGGAATTGTAAGATCAGTCTTGATTACTTGAGGCTTATCAATTGGAAAATGATCATCATAAGATTCAAAAGAAAGCAGCTCAAATGGATAAGGAGAATATATATTTACAATATTCAAAGGAAAATAATAAAAAATTAATCTAAGATCTTCCCTAAAATAAATATACATTGAAAAACCTTCTTGATGAGAAAGAACATGATGTCTTGGATTTTAATCCAAGTTAGAAACCTGATCTTCTTATACTGTTCTTTTAGGTTCACTCCTCCAATGGACTCTTGAATTTGAAATTAATTTGAAGTTGCCAGGTAGATGATTTTTGCCTTTGTGTGTCTGATCACTATCCACCATCATAGATCATATCTGATCTTTGTTTAATCTTTCTGAAGAAGCTAGTCTGCGAAACCAAAATCTTTGGTTTCGTCCCCAGTGGGGTCACCACTATGTTATCACTCCATAATTTTCCTCAAGGCTAAAAAGGGGAAATTACCAAGGTAACCACAAACCTTATTTGGAGCTTAGAATCTAGCCTTCCTAAACTCAGAGAGGACTCTCTATTAATGATTTAACTTTGTTTATTTTAATAGATTTTAGGCTAGTTATGTAAGCTTGATTGGGTTTTGATTTGATTTGGTGGTGGAATCACTGATTTAGATGGATAGATGAATGTCTTTTACTAATGGGCTATGGAGTCAAAATGTCAAGAAAACAGGCCTGAATCAAGTTCTAAAGATACTGTTCACAGGGCAAGGTAGCTGAGTAATCAGATCTTTTAGGTCGGATGGTGAAGTGGTTTCAATCGAGATCAATGAGCAACTAAGGATTCCTCAAACCGGATAATGAGGGAAATGTAAGAAGTCAATCGAAACTAGGGAGAAATGAAGAATTTCCTATTCTTGATCAGAAAAAA
>APFE031541546.1:0-28262 GCA_000404065.3 Pinus taeda | reverse complement strand
TTGCATCCATAAAGAAATAATTGAGGAAAAGGTTTTGAAATGAATGATTTGGGATATGTTCATTACTATCTTGGTATTGAAGTAACTCAACATCCGAAGTCTATATTCCTTTCTCAAAAGAAGTACATTGGAGATATATTGAACAGATTTGGCATGGTTGAGTACAATCCTCTAACTACTCCAATGGAGCAAAACTTAAAGCTCACATCCATTGAAAGAAAAGAATTTGAGGATGCAACAAAGTATAGACATCTTGTAGGAAGTCTCACTACCTAACTACTACCAAACCAGGCATTCTTTTTGTTGTTGGAATCCTATCTAGGTTTATGCAAAAGCCTTGTGAGGGACATTGGTCTGCTCCAAAAAGAGCTATAAAGTACTCGTAGGGAACTCAATACTTTGGACTCAATCATACACAGGTGGGAGAATTTATCTTGATTGGATACTCTGATTCAAACTTCAATGGAGACAAAGAAACTGGAGTATCTACTTCTAGTTATGTTATGAGTCTTGGATTAGTTCTCTCCTGGAGATCACACAAACAATTAGTTCCAGTGGATTCCACAACAAAGTCCAAATATGTGGGAGAAGATGAGGAAACAAAAGAAATTGTGTTGATCAGGAAAATTTTGGAAGATTTGTAGGTAAAACTAGTACATTCAACTCCACTCATGATTGAGAATGCCTTTGCAATAAAGTTGGCCAAGAACCCAAAGTTCCATGATCCAATGAAGCACTTCAATACAAAATACCATCTCATTCGACATCATGTTGAGGCCAAGATAATCCATCTATGCCATTGTTCCATTAATGAGCGAACTGCAGACATATTCACCAATGTTTTTGGAAGATAAAATATTGAAAGATTCAGAACAATGCTTGGACTCACCAACATCCCTTCAGATTAAGGGGGATAATGTTGACACGTAATCATGAGGATTGGGTGAACAATTGTAAATAATGTAAATAATAAATAATGGAAAAGAAAGAGTCATCGGGAGGTGAAACTCGAGAGTCACTCCCTCATGTATATAAATATGAACAATCTAAATAAATAAACACAGTTCATTTGAAGAGTTACCTCCTAGCCTCATAAATACAATTCATTTTTCCAAAATTTATACTTTAAAAAAGAAAAATTACATCTGAAAGATTTAATCTTTCAAAATATGCTAAATCTATACATAAAAGAAATTTAAATAATTATTAAATTATTATAGCATTACATTTATTATTACTTAATGATAACATTAATATATGGATAATATTTATGTTTATTCTTCTCTTTCAATACGTTGTTTCACCTCTAACACTTTGTTGAGTTAGATTTTATTTATAAAAAAAAAAGAACTTTGAAATGAAAAAATGTTTTTTCATATTGCCTCAGAAGTAATATAAATTAAATATCACATTGATGATCTCTTCATATTAAATCAGTTATAATTTTTTTGATGGTATCATACTACTTGGATAACTGTAATAATTCTAGAGCTAATACGTGCACCAAGTCCCAGCTCTTTGGAAGGGATGCATTTTTTAGATTACCTAGTTGATCCTGCCAGTAGTCATATGCTTGTCTCAAAAATTAAGCCATGCATGTCTAAGTATGAACTAATTCAGACTGTGAAACTGTAGATGGCTCATTAAATCAGTGATTAATATAGGCCTCTACATGTTAATGTCCATTTGAAACCTATCTTTACGATATAAATAGATATGTAGAAAGAAACTATTATTTAAAATTTTAAATATTTTTACGAGTAAAATAAGTAATTTTATGGATATTTAAACAAAATTAATTAAAATAAATAAAATAAATGTTTTTTTTAATATTATATATGTATCGTTATTATAGTTTCACTTTGAATATGCATTAATTTGGTTTTGGGCCAATTTTTTTCTTCCGTTTATCCTTAGTTTAACATTGGATTTCAATTTTTGTTATTTTATTATTATTTATATTTATTATTTGTATGAGATTAGATAAGTCTTATTATGGGTGTTAGTAACTTCCATCTATTAGTTACTAACTTTTTGTTTTTAAGTTTTCTTTATTTTTTATTTAACTGTTTTTATTTTTATTTTTCTATTATTTCCATTTTCATGAATTATAGTTTTTTTTTTCATATTTTCAATTTATGATAACTTTTTCTTTATGAGGAAAATTGTAAATTTCTATTATTAAAAACATAAAGTTACATTGAGCACATGAACAAGTGCATTCAAGTATCGTCCCACGAATGAGAGTAAGTGCATTAAGCACTTACAGTGGCTAGGCTACAAAAAATAAAATTAAAATTACATTTGGCAAGATAAACTAGTTTTTTCTTTTTTTCCTTTTTTCTTTTGGACTTTTTTCAAAACCCCAAGTGATGTGGTAGTTGAAACAATTGCCAACTCATTATTTCTTGAAGCGTTTGGGACTTCTTTATCTGAATCTAAGCTCTTCCAAACATGAGTTTGCTTTGTTCCACCTATTCCTTCATTGTTTCTCTTGTCCTCATCTTGGTTCTCATGGATTGAGACCTCTGCAGAGTTATTGGGAATCTCTGCATGTTTGTTCTGATCCTTCTGCTTCTCTTTTCCCTCCTTTTGAGAACCTTGTTGATTTTGTGTCTTTGGATGTTGTTGTTGTTGGGGCTCATCCATTTCTTCATCATCATCCTCTAATGAAGGAGGATATTAGAATTTCCATCCTGTTTTCTTTTGCATTCTTTTCTTTGTTCTTTTCTTTGCTTCTTTGCATGTGTTTTGCAAGTTCCCTATTTGATAGCAAATCTAGCATCTTAATGTAGTATTTTTGAGATCTAACCACTGTTTCCACTTGAAATATTGATGTGTCAAATTAATACGGTCAAGAAGGCCTTTGCTTAAATCCATCTCCACACATATGTGTTCACATGTGAATATTAATTTGTCGATTCTTTCTTGTTCCATTTTTCAGGAACCTTCCCAAAGAGTTCATGATGCCTTCTAGGAGCCGATGGTTCCAAAAGGGGAGCAGAAGATTATGTAGCCTTACCAAAATTGAAATTTTTGTAACCACCATTGAGTTTGCATTAAAACTAGAAACCATGGGGTTACAAAGAGGCCTGCCCTTCCCCAGAACCATGGTCATTTATTTATGACAAAATCAAAGTCTTTCTAATTATCAAACTGAAACACAAAAAAAATCATTTTGCACATAGATAAATGTTACAATCTCTGGTCCAATTGAGGTAGATCCACTCAAGTAGATCTTCATATTTGGGCCAAAAACTATTAAATCGACATATGATAGTTTTTGCTTGAAAAATAGTGAAAATACCACTAATTCTATGGACATATATGGGGCTTTCTCCATTTTCTCTACCATGTATGACCCTGGGATTGTCAGATTTGGGTTTTATTTATCCTGTGTGGAAGCATTCCCTCTCAATGTTTCCATGAAAGAGGCCATACCCTTGCTAATCAAAGATGATCCGGGTGGAAAGCTCGCTTTTGGGGCTCCACCTTACAGTCTTAAATTCATAATAATGGTTGAATTCCTTTAAATATAATAATCTATCAAATCGACCACATCCTGCAACACTTTTCCTCAAAAAAATCAAACTTTATAATGAAGTAGGAATACCTATGATATTTTGGGTACTCTGCTTCAGATCTATCACTAGATCCATTCCCTAAACCCTTAGCAGGATCGATTTTGCAGTAATGGTTTTGACAAAAATTGGATACAACTCCTTCAAATTTGATATGCACCCTAGGATCTCCTTTCTACTTATATTTCATTTGGATCTAGGCCTAAGCGATACATCTAGGTTTTTTTTTAGAGAAGGGGGATCTCCACCATGAAAGGTGATTTGGATCCTTGATGCATGTAGGAATCCAACAAGAAACCACCATAAAAATCGGAGACAGTTACAAAAGGTTGTCATGGCATCCTTCATTATCCAAAAACATAGCCCAATATCAGATCCCCATCCTTCTCTCGCCCAGGTCCTTTGATCTTAATTAGCGCTTAGATTCGAGTATTTTATGATCCTAGATCCCATGGGATCAAGTAGTAGGAACCAAATTGTGTATCGAACTTTGTAGCTCTTTGTTATCGACATTGTAACCATCCACAAGTGTGAATCCCTCAAATGGTTTGGGCACTGTGACAATTCACATCCACTGCATCGTTGTTGTTGTTTTGGGAATCTATAGAAGAATAATTTACAACTAATCCCTTGACTCTGCCAAAATTAACACAAAACCCTTCCGCAATTGCAGGGACTATCAAGGCACCATGATCACAAGCATCCTTCTCTCCATGTGGGATGAGACCTTCCAAAATGAATCCCTCGTTAGCGAAATCCCATTGCATACAATCACTAAGTTGTTTGGGATCATCACATCCAAGATCGACCTCGAAATCTACAATTATTGGAGAACCTGCGTCATCTTCCAAGGTATCGACTCCAAAACCCATAGCCCAATAGTTTTGTAGAACTTGAACGGGAAATTCAGATCGACTTTTCTCCATTTTTTCCATCTTCTACTAAATCTTCAATTTATGATAACTTATTATTATATTAAAAACACACACACACACAAACACACACACACACACATATATATGGATGTATGTTAATATAAACAATTTTATTATTTATTTATTTGTAAGGTAATTAGTTGGTGTCTTATTATGGGTTGTTTATTAATTTCAATTTCTATTAATTACTATTTTTTTTTGTTTTTAGTTTTATTTCTTTTTTTTTCCCTTTTTTCTATTATCAATCCTCTACACAAGAGAAAGTTTTCCTTATCTTCCCATTTTCACTCTAAAATTATTATTCCTAATTTTTTTGGCCAAAATCTTGGACAAAAGTAATTTTGCCACATGATTCATTTATCGCTTTCAGTGAAGTTTGTTGCTGCTTGCAGGATTTTATCACACCCAACTTCTTTGAGATTTAAGTCACAGGGGAGGGCATGGTTCATGAATTCCAAGGCTAGGGAGCCTCAAGAGCTTGCTCTGTAACTAAAGCCAACTTCCATTGTCAAGCACTGCATTTTTTGTACGCTTCTATCGTAAGACATTGAAGAACTTATAACAGTTCAAACATTTTTTTCGAACATTTATGAGAGATTTTCTTAAAATGCATGTCCTAAGATTTTAGCAATGCCACTTAGTGAAAAAATTAAAGTGATCTGTATTATATATATATATATTATATAATATATATATTATATATATATATATTATAATAATAAATAAATAAATAAACTTGATCGAAAAATTGGAAAGTCGAAGGCTTAAAAATGAGATTTTTTTTTTCTTCATAAAGTACTACTGGGCTCCATATTGATTATTCCAACTTTGTGATGAGGGAGCATATGCAGCTATGGCAACCACAACTTTATGTTATGCATGTGTGGCATATAGTTTGATATTTTTGTTTTGATCCACTATAAATTATGTAGTCACTCAAACCTTCATATTTTTTTATTTTATTTTTTATTTTTATTTTATTATTATTATTATTATTATAATTATTATTTAATCTTTTTTTGCCTGGGATATATTAATTATATATATATTATATATATATATACTATATATATATATATATATATAATATGTGAAAACCATTTCATTCTAAAAATACGTAGAATTTATGATTTAGTGTTTGTTTGTGTAGAGTGAAATTAACTATATTAGGAGTTCTTGTAATAATAAACTTCATTTAAGAGTCAATGCTTTGTAATTGAAGCTTTGTTGTGTTGGTGCTCAAACTTGATGTTGTTTCCTAGTTACAATTTTCAATCAATAATGTAGTTTTGTAAAAGTTAATTTAATTTTATTTGTTTAGAAAATAATTAGGAGCACTGAGACATAATTTTTAATAATATACATTTATTTTTAAATATTTACGGCATAAGGCGTTTCCCTTTGAAATGCACTACCCTAATAGTTGTCGTGTCTTATTATTCATCGTGGATTTGTAGTGTTAGACGATTGAACAAAATTTGTTCGTTGATCAAAAACTGTTCATGAAACTGAAACGGTTCGTGAATTTTTGTTTCGTCGTTCCTGCTCCACGACTATGTACATATTTACTGGCTTCTGTGTCTCTTTGCTTTCAACGTCCTCTTTTCTTTTCGGTTCTCTGTTTTATTTTGTTCTGTTTTGTTTTGTTATAAATGTTTATAAGTTTCCTTTAGGTTTCCTCTAGGCTCTTATATGATTCTTTGTGATGCTGTGTATTTCTTCTTTTTTCCCATCGTTGTATAGTTTAAATTTTTACGATCTTCATTATATTTTATATACAGTTTTCAGTTTAATTTTTAATGATCTTCATCATATTTTCTCTGGGGTTTTCACGCACGAGAGTAAAACTTTTAAATATTTGAACTCCTCAACATGTACGGTTCTGATGTATGAATATCTGCAATCGGACATGGAGTTTAAGCAGTATTGGAAGAGACCAGGGAAATAATTACTTCCTTGTGTGAAAGATTCCGTAAAGGGTTTGGAGAAAAGGTTTGTGCGAAGGGTGAATAAACTAGATCCTGGTTTGCAGTACTGGTCAGTGATTTTTATTCGCTAATATGTAATATATTTTTTGACATTTTTATGTTGTTAATTGGTATTGAAATCTGATTAAATCTACATTCCTCATCTCTATTGCCTATATATATTCGCTATCTCTGCCAACTGCAGAGGATTTGCTTTAAGTGGAATTGGAGGAGGGGCTGCTGCGGCAGATTGGCTTTTGTTGAAGGAGGAGCTGTGGGTTATGTTTCTTGCCCGCCCACTCATTGTTTTGACAACTGCCCACTCTTGTTTTGACAATTTGTAGGATAAAATAATAGCAATGAATTAACTCTTTAATATCTTGCATTCAAATTTGTTTTACAAATTTAACTGGAATTGAAGTGGCTATTGCGGCCGATTGACTTTCATTAACATAAACTTCATCTTAAGTCAAGATTTTACATATGTGTCCTGCCGTGTTGTTCTTGCAAGCTACGAGGGTTGGTCTGGAAAGGTCTTAAATAAGCTAGTTATACAATTTCTTGAAAAATCTTAATTGAACTCTGTTTTAGAGAAAAAGAGACCGTACTTCAATGACAAAAATGTGTCACCTGTGAGATAGTCTTATACCAAATGTATTTTAAAATAATATAAATTATGCTAGTCGGTTGGTTCAAAATATATGTTAATCTATTGGCTCTTTAGAGGGAATATGGAGAAATAATTGCATGGTGAAACAATTGAATCGAAATCAGTTAATTTTCCAACCTAAATTGTAACTTAATTCGTAGTTGGGCATGCGAGAGGCCACACTGTGTGTCGATTCCATGGGGAAACAATTGAATCGAACTCGGTTAATTTTTCCACCTAAATTGTAACGTAATTCGTAGTTGGGCAGGCGAGAGGCCACATTGTGTGTCGATTCCATGGGGAAACAATTGAATCGAAATCGGTTAATTTTCCCACCTAAATTGTAACGTAATTTGTAGTTGGGCGACTTTGGGCAGGTGAGAGGCCACGTTGTGTGTCGATAGGATGGACAAATGGTCGTTAAATTAAATATTTATTTCGTAACCTAAGAAGAAAACTCTGAGTCAAATTTATTTAATTTGTAATGTAGAAAAGGAACATTTGATGAGGATGAAAAATTTTGATAGAGGTTAAAAAGCGTTTATTTTAATATTTCTATGTGATTTTTAAAAATATTTTTGCTTAAAAATACATGAGTTAAATCACAATATTCATCTACCATGAAATCTTGATGCCCAAAACCCTGATAAATAAATTAAAATAGACACACCTATATGCCGAATGAATTGTTTTTGGCACAATTAAAGTAAATTCAACTAAAACTCCACAGGTAACATAGATTTGTTACAGATAACATAAGCCGTTAACTGTTCGGACAGATTCATAGAGTGTTGTGTGTTTAGCGCGTTCAACACCTAACATGTGTTGTACCTGTTTCTGCATTTATTCAGACTGTCCTGAATATCTCATGCTGGCTACAAAAATTCTGGCATCAAAACATGTAACTCTGAAGAAGTTTGTTTTCTGTTTGCGTTCTAATGCTCTATTTCCAGTTATTCTTGAAGCAATCGCATTTAAAAGAATATTTGATTGCAAAATTCAATATTATTCTTTCATCTTTGATATTCCAATCGAAATCTCTTTATTGATTTTTACTTAATCATCATTTTAATTGAACCAGATATGCGACCTTGGGTTTCATCTCTATTTTTCTGTCAGAAATTATAATAAAGCTTGGAAATTTCAAAATTCGTAGCCACCTTTTATCTTTAATCCTCAAGTAATATCTTTTATCTTTAATCGTCAAGTAATATCTTCTTAAATCTTCTTAAATTCAACTCTATCGGGAATTTACATCTTTGTTAATATAGCTCTATATCTGGTTTATTGATGAAACAACTCCGCCTCGTAAGTCACTTAAATAAATAATTTTGGCTGCCTCGCTGATCGGAAGGATTTTTTGCTTAAATAGAGTAGGTCAATTTTATCGTCTAACCCATAATGATAGAACAGGGCTCTTTGTTGTTTATTTTGGCTGAGGTGGAAATATAATGTTCTTATTTCTTTTAAAATTTTACTGTGTTGGTGCAAAAAACTAGGATTTTGGAGAATTGGAAAGTCAAGAAAACAGTGTAAAAGGATTAAAATAGATTATTACTCATTTTGTAAATATATTTTTATTTTCTAAGAATTTACATAAATAAATAAATTTAGAGTAATAAGTACATAAAAATTGAAATATATACCTTATTGGAGCAGTAAGTTCATAGGCTATGAAGGATGGTACAATCCAGCGAAGCAAAGTCGATTTTCTTTTTATTAAGACGACCACTTGTAAATTAATTTGGAGTTTATTGCAGTGAATAAAATGTTGTATCTTGCCATAAGTTTTAACTTGTAAATTAACTTGGAGTTTATTACAGTGAGTAAAATGTTGCATCTTGTCATAAGTGTTTTTTAAAGGTGACTTAATTGTATCGCATTGATTTTGACATGACAAATTAGTAAAATGATATAAGTTGTTACAGCTGGTACACTTATGTACTTATGTTTAGTGCATTAATCACTGTATGGCATTGAAGGAATCTAGTGGCATTCTCAATCATTGCTTGATTGACAACAACATGAGCCTTGTGTTGTACAACATTTGTATTGACTATGAAGGATTTAAGGAGGAGATGTTTTTTTGGTTGAGCCATCAAATAGACTCTTTATTGGTCCCTATGCTATACATTTTTTGGAACTTTTTTTCTCCCTTAATTATAAGTGCATACAAATATTAGATTCATAGGACAGGGTACCATTAATCATGTGAGCCAATGATCTTGGACATTTTCTGATTGAATTCTTCAAAACTTAGTCATTTTATCTTCCAAAATGTGCAAATAGTTTTATTGGTTGGAATATTGTTACAAGTTATAATAGATTTTGTTTTAAATGCTATGTTTAAGATGCATAATTTTTCATGTGACACCATAATTTTTTCCAACACTTATTGGAAATATTAATGGCACAACATTATAAATAGTAATTGAATTTGGAAAGGCCTTGGGTATGATTCCTTTGATATAGATTGTAAATGGGTCTCACCATGTGTATAGTCAAACAAGTCTATGCTTCAACCCTAAGTATTGTGGCATGCAAAATAGACCAAATGCTATGACAGATATTGTTTAGCTTGACCCATTAAATAGACTCGGAAATATGTATATACAAATTTTTACATATTTACGCCGCAAGGTGTTTCCTTTTGATGAATTTCTCTAGCCAATTGAACAAAGTTTGATCGTTGATCCAAAAACTGTTCATGAAATTGAAACGGTTTGTGAATTTTCGTCTTGCCGTTCTCGCTCATGGCAATGGTGGTCATTAGATGCTTATTAGTTGCCATATTTTAATTTCCCTGAGTTACAGTTTGAAAAGACTTTGAGAATAAGAGAAGTCGGATGTTCAGAAAATGATGGACGCGACAGCCATTGCTGTTGCAGTTTCTCCAGCGACATCAGAGCCTGGATTTTGGGTGTCGATGCTGTAAACATTATGAGATGTGTCCCACGAGATGAGCGTTTTGGGCATCTGAAAATGTCTAATTTCTTAGCGCATTCCCTCAAGGCAATTTTTCAATTCCTGGTACTATAGCTAAAATCGTTGTTTGATTCAACTATGAATGAGTTCGACTCCTTTAAATACATTAAGAAGCTCTTTTTTGATGGGAAAAAGTTGCCCAACAACTCAATTCTGGAAGCTGCCAAAAATTTCATTCCCTTTGATCTTGTCAAAGAGTTTCTTACAACAAACAAAAAATTGTTCAAGTATCCCCTTCCTCAAGTTATAGCTGGTAAGTATTTCTCTTCCAAACACGTCCATGCATCTTCTTATTCTGTGCTTGATTTTTACCAGATTCTGAATAATAGAACTTACTGGAAATGGGATTAATAGGTGCAAATGACTATTTGCTCAAATTTTCAAAGCATGTATGGTGGAGCAAAGGTCATGACTAAAATTCAAGAGAAGGCTTCCGCTAAAAAGAAACACTGGAAGGAAGGTGGTCATGACTAAATATCAAGAGAAAGCTTGCGCTGAACAGAAACAATGGAAGGAAGGCAGATAGAATTTATTTGAATTTATTTGAAAGGGGGAGCATCTTTGTTTTGTTTTGAAATGAATGAATGAATGATTTTAATGATGTTTATGAGGCTAAACAATTTAAGGGACCAAGAGAATAACTCGTTTAACTCATCTATTTATTTGAAAGGGTGGAGCATTTTTACGGTGGAGCATTTTTGTTTTGTTTTGAAATGAATGAATGAATGCTTTTAATGATGTTCATGATGCTGAACAACTTAAGGGACCAAGAGAATAATAACTTTAACTCATCTTCATGTTTTTTTCCATGTCGGATCTTTTGCTATGAGCCTTGACTAGAAGGCTAGCAATTTGATTGATCTTATCTTCGTCTAGTGCATGTTGTCAACCTTTAGATTGTTTTTATACTGACTGTGGATATTCTCATAGGCTGCACACTCCATGACAAAGTGCCATTCAGTGTCCACCACACCTTTAATGCATAAAATACAAGTTCTCTCTTCCCAAACTTCCTTGGGATCTTCCACCTACAACTCTTACATCTAAGGTGATGTGACCCTATCCTCAAATGTGCCACTAGAACCCTTGTTTTTCCTTTAATAACTACCGCTAAATATTTTTTCTCCCCATGGTCACATTTGGATTGAATTCTTTGATGTCGTATGTTTTTTTACGTCCATTGTGATTAGTCCACATGGCATCCTAAATTTTTCCATCATAATTTTTTTTATTTCTTCATTGGTGCTAGGGCATTCATGTAGCTTGATATCCCACTTACTTAACCACTTTTTGTTTTGCTTCATCCAACTTTTCTTCCTACGATCTAATTCCTCTTCCATAGCTATTTCCTCTTCCATAACTATCTTGGGCCAATGTTGGTTATCCATGCTTTTAGTCCTTTTTAAGTAACTTATTAACCCAGTTATCGTTGTTGCCTCCAATGGGACTGTGGCTTTAACTTTGAGATTGCTAGTAACTAGTTACTTCGGTATTCTTTCTATTTGTCTCCGGCTACAAGTTGACATGCTACTTCCTCATACCTCACAACCATAAAGAACAACCAACGTAACCAACAAACCAAAAAGGGTTTTCTTGGTTTTCCAATCCCAAAGCTCAATTTTTCTGCACCTATTTTGGAGTAAGTATGAGGCTCTCCATCCTCCTTGAATTCTTTTCTCCCTACAAGTCTCCCTACTGAGCTTATGGTGGAAGTCGATCCCAAGATATTTGTATTCCTTCACTATCTCGAGAGGACTACCTTCGAAAAGAAAAGAGTTTGGTTTCTCTTTTCTACTTAAAGAGGAAATCATGATTCTGGTCTTATTAATGTTCACTCGCATCCCCAACTCTTGATAGAAGTGTTTTAAGACCTTTAAGTGTTCTCTTAATCCACGCGTTGTTTTTGAGATTAGAATAAGATCATCTGCATATAGAAGCAACTTTACCACATAGCTTGCTAGATGAACCCCTTCTCCATCTGCTTTGCTTAACCAAGCTTCCAAATTATCAATATATAAACGAAATAACATGGGGAAAGGGAAAGGACACAGAGGTAGGAGAAGGGAATGCTAAAGGCTTTGACAAATGCAAATATAAATACTAAGCATTCTGCACTAATTCAATTATTGAGAAAAGTCTTTTGGTAGAAACCACATAACATAAATTTTTGGCCGATGCATTTTGAACCAACCAGTGTGGTTCATCATCTAGGCCTGATGATGAACCACACTAGTTGGTTCAAAATGTGTCGGCCAAAAATTTCTGTTATGTGATTTCTACATAAAGATTTTCCTTATTCATTATGGATCACAAAAGCTTGAATTCAAAAATTCAATTATTGGTTCTCTTTCTATCTTTATCTCTTGAAATAAAATAATATTAAATAGTCAACAAAGACTCATCTGAAAAGACGGAGGATCTTTGTTTTGAAAACAAAGAAAAATACTTTTCCAAATACAAATATAAATATTAAGCATTATGCAATAATTCAATTATTACTTTACTTTTTCCATTTTTATCTTTTAAAATAAAATAATATTAAATAATTAAGAGGATCTTTATTTTGAAAACAAAGAAAAAGGGAAAGACGGACGAGGAGAAAACTCTGAAGCTTTCTCTAAACACTCTAAACACAATATAAATATTAAGGATTACACAATAATTCAATTATTGGTTTATTCTTTCTATTTTTATCTCTTGAAGTAAAATAATATTTACGCCATAAGGTGTTTCCCTTTGAAATGAATTGCCCCAACCGTCATGGTGTCCTATTGTTCACCGTGGATTTGTGTTGTTAGACGATTGAACAAAGTTTGATCGTTGATCAAAAAATGGTTCATGATACTGAAATGTTCGTGAATTTTCGTCTCATCGTTCTTGCTCATGGAAATGGCGGTCATTAGATGCTTATTAGTCACTCATATTTTAATTTCGCTAAGTTGCAGTTTGAAAAGTCTTTGAGAATAAGAGAAGTCAGATGTTCAGAAAACAATGGATGTGGCAGCCATTGCTGTTGGAGTTTCTCCAGCGACATTGGAGCCTGGATTTTGGGTGTCGATGTTGTAAACAGTACGAGATGTGTCCCACGAGATGGGCATTTTGGGCATCTGAAAATGTCTGGTTTCTTAGCGCATTCCCTCAAGGCAATTGTTGAATTCCTGGTACCAGAGCTCAAATCACTGTTTGATTCAACTATGAATGAGTTCGACTCCTTTAAAGACATTAAGAAGCTCTTTTCCGATGGGAAAAAGTTGCCCAACAACTCAATTCTGGAAGTTGCAAAAAATTTCATTCCCTTTGAGCTTGTCAAAGAGTTTCTTACAACAGACGGCGAAAAATTGTTCAAGTATCCCCTTCCTCAAGTTATAGCCCGTGAGTATTTCTCTTCCAAACACGTCCATGCATCTTCTTATTCTATGCTTGATTTCTACCAGATTCTGAATAATTGAACTTACTGGAAATGGGATTAATAGGTGCAGATGACGAATTTGCATGGAGGAAAGATGAAGAATTTGCGCGCCAGATGCTGGCCAGAGTCAATCCTCTTGTTATACAGAGACTCTAAGTAATCAGCAAATCTCTAGTCCCCATTTGTCTCCTCTCTATTTTTAATTTAGCTTAGGCTACATAATTTTAATGTTGTAGATGGTTGAATTCACAGAGTTTTCCTCCGAGAAGTAAACTAGACCCTTTGATGTTTAGTCCTCAATTTATTATAAATATGGACGATCTCCTTACGATTAAACTGTATCTCTCTGTATACAGATTTTTTCTTTTAGTCAGTTATGTTTTTTACTGTAATGTTTTATGTATGGAATTCAAAATCTAGTATAATGATGTGCTGATTAGTGCTCTTTGTTTTCTAAAAAGTAATCAATACCGATTAAAATCTGAGCCTCATCTTTGTGTCAACCATTTGAATTTTGGTTAACATTTTTACCTGAATGTGGCTACAACTTGACAGGGGTATGGCAGTGGTGGACTCATCAATGCCCTACGGGCTGAAGCTGATGATCAAAGACTACCCTTACGTTGTGAATGGATTGGAGATATGGTTGGAAATAGTTTCATGGGTTAAGGAGTACATGTCCTTGTACTACTAGAATGATGATGCAGTGAAATCCAATACAGAGCTGCAAGCATGGTGGAACGAAATCAGAAATGTTGGTCATGGAGACAAGAAGGACGAGACATGGTGGTACATCATGGAGAGCGTGGAAGAAGTTGAAAAGGAAATAACAACAATCATATGGGTGGCCTCGGATCTTCATTTTGCAATTAATTTTGGGCAATACCCTTACGTCGGATACATGCCTAGTCGACCCACCATAAGGAGAAGGTTCATTCCAGAAAAAGGGTCCCAAGAATAAGAAATGGCTTAGTTAAGATATCTTATAAATGGAGGCACAAGTTCTGAGACTCTCATGGTGTTATTTCAATACATTGGCCCTGTTCAAGTTTTGAATGATTCATAAATTAGCAGATATGTTAGATAGTGGAGGCAGGAAATTTGCACTTCTTTTCTGTCAAACCTGGTAGCTGATAAAATATGAGAAACAACTTAATCACACACCTGTTGGTAAAAGCCTAATACTAAGAAGGCAGGTATAAGTGGATGATTAAGATTGTTTATAGGTTTAGCCAACAATTTTATTGGTAACATGCTTAGTTTGAGGATTATTGGCCCTTTTGAGGATTATTACTTGACTAGTTTGTTGCCTTAGTCTGCTGAGTACATTTTTTTTTTTTTGTTGGTTGGTTGTTGTTGTAATTTGTAAATTGTATAGGTGATTTTCATTCACATGCTTATTGGAATAGCTGGCTTCTTGAATAGGGCAGTCATGCAGTTGAGTATGTGAGAGGGGTTTGTAGAACACATTATCTAATGAACTCTTATGTAGAGGAAAAAAGTCTCACTCATAGCTTACTCGGGGCTTCAGATGGGAATTTCTTTTATAGATTCATGTATTCATAGATGGATATGATATTTTCAGGCTCTTTGGGACAACAGACTCTTCATTCTGGCATCTGGATCGAATAAATGCTCTATCTATCACCAAGACATATGCTTCTCGTTCAATTCTCTTCCTAAAGAAGGATGGCACATTAAGGCCAGTTGTAATCAAGTTGAGCCTACCCCCTTCAGAAGATCGGGCAAGTGTTGGGAAGGTGTTTACTCCAGTAGAGGAAGGCGCAAAAGGAGCTCTATGGCAGCTGGCTAAAGCGTACGTGACCGTTAATGATTCTGGTTACCATCAGCTTATCAGACACTGGTAAAACCCAAATAGCCACAACTAATAGAATACCTGCAGAATTTGTTTGATATTTACAATATCATTCTATATATAGTCCAGAATGAGACTGTAATGGTCGGATTCTTTCAAGCTCAAGACTCATGCAGTTATGGAACCATTTATTATTGCTACTAACAGACAGCTGAGTGTGATACATCCCGTTCACAAGCTATTGAGCCCTCATTTCCAGGACATAATCAACATCAATGCTCTCGCTCGCCAGATTCTTATAAATGGTAGAGGAATTCTTGAAAGAACAGTGTTTACTGGAAAGTATGCCTTGCAGATTTCTTTGGTAGTGTACAGGCAATGGAGGCTTGACGAACAAGGGTTACCTACAGATCTCATGAAAAGGTAATCATAATTGTTGTTGTACATACATCATGGAGTTAAAGACTAAAATTTATTTAGGTCAGTGATCAAATTACTGTGCACATTTGACCTATCATTACTTGGTCGGTGAACTGTCCAACGACCAGTTTTCAATGTTGGGCTTCTCCCACTTTATTATAAATATGGACGATCTTCTTACAATTATATTGTATCTCTCTGTATACAGATTTTTCCTTTCAGTCAGTTCTGTTCTTTACTGTAATGTTTTATGTATGGAATTCAAACCCTGGTATGATGCTGTGCTGATTAGTGCTCTTTGTTTTCTAAACAGTAATCAATACTGATTAAAATCTGAGCCTCATCTTTGTGTCAACTATGTGAATTTTGATTAACATTTTTACCTGAATGTGGCTACAACTTGACAGGGGTATGGCAGTGGTGGACTCATCAATGCCCTACGGGTTGAAGCTGATGATCGAAGACTACCCTTACGCAGTGGATGGATTGGAGATATGGTTGGCAATAGTTTCATGGGTTAAGGAGTACCTGTCCTTGTACTACCAAAATGATGATGCAGTGAAATCCGATACAGAGCTGCAAGCATGGTGGAACGAAATCAGAAATGTTGGTCACGAAGAAAAGAAGGACGAGACATGGTGGTACAACATGGAGAGCGTGGAAGAAGTTGAAAAGGCAATAACAACAATCATATGGGTGGCCTCAACTCTTCATGCTGCAGTTAATTTTGGGCAATACCCTTACACGAGATACATGCCTAATCGGCCCACCATAAGCAGAAGGTTCATTCCAGAAAAAGGGTCCCAAGAATAAGAAATGGCTTAGTTAATATAGCTTATAAATGGAGGCACAAGTTCTGAGACTCTCATGGTGTTATTTCAATTGAAACTTTGATGTTCAATCATGTTTCCCACACAAAGGTAGACCATTTTTTTCTAGTCTTATCTAAAGAGGTCACAATTTTGTCGTGACGAAAAATTCCAAAATTTTATTGTGGGAGTGTTTAAATTTTTTTTGGATGGCGGAAATTGATTTAGCATCCATCATGAATGCCCGGGCACCAAAAATAGTGAAGCTTGTCTGCTGTAATTGACATTTAAAAAAAAATTAGCTGGATTTTTTCAAAATCATGTTGTAATTTCTATCATTTTCTGTGCAAAATTAAGGCACTCAAAATTCTAAAACGTGACAACTATAATCCACATTTTCAAAAGATTTAGCTAAATTGTTTCAAAATCATGTTGGAATTTTTATTATTATCATCATGGCTCCAACAATTTTTCATGCATTTTTAAATATAGAACGACGGCCATGATGTTGTTCACAATGTCGTATCGTTTCTTTCACCTCTTCCATTACAATATAATAGTATTTTCTGATAACACCATAGATAGGTAGCATATGGAAAAATTACATCTCGGAAGACAAGAAAAAAAAAAAAACAAAACAAAAAATTTAAAATAACATACAAAAACTTGTTCACATAAACAAAAACAACAACATGGATAATGGATAACCTCTACAAGACATTACTATTATTTATCAAATAGCCATGTTCGAATACACATAACTAATCATTTCAAGTATAACTCATTATCATCCACCCTAGCTTTCAACAATGTCCATTCATATGTCGCTTTTTTTCCACACACTACTATTATTTACAAAATATCCATATTCAAAATACACATAAGTAATACTTTCAACTCTAACTCATTATCATCCACCCTTTCTTTCAACAATCTCCATTCACATGTCGCTATTCTTCCACAAACTATTATTATTTACAAAATATCCATTTTCAGAATACACATAACTAACTATTGCAATTGTAACTCATTATCATCCACCATTGTTTTCAACAATGTCCATTCACATGTCCCTATTCTTCCCCACTCTATGCTATTCTTCCCCACTCTATGTCTTACGGCGTTTCCTTTGCAACATAAGGTGCAAATGCTAGTTTTAAAGATATATTCAATTTACATATAAGACATAATACAATGTCATAATAATTTATAATTTAACTATAAAATAATTGTATTTGCTAGTGATTAGAAACTTCCAACAAATTGTTAAAATTTTCCAAAATAAAATTATGCAACATGTGTCATCTATCCAATAATTTTATTTACTTTATGTTTATAATATATTTTGAAACCTTCAAATAATATTATTGGTTTAATATATATATATATATATATATATATATATATATATATATACACACACACTCAAATCACGCAGTGAAAACTATCAAATTTAAATCTTTTCTAGGAGCAAAATACAAATTAAAAAATTTCAAATTCACATAAATGTAAACTAACAGAAATTTTTTCAATAAATTATTAAAGATATAATATACTATTTTGTTATCATTTTATATATATTTATAAATTATTATAAAAGAAAAATAAAGCTTTTTTTCTTTTTCTTTTCTTTTCTTTTTTTTTCCCAAAGAGAAAAATTGTAATCTTTCATTATGAGAGAAAAATTACATGTAGTAGATGCACAATATCTGTATAAACAGTCTAGTGCTTTGTACATATTTTGTGATAGCAAAAACATGGCCTTGCCATCCATTTTCAAAAATAATATTGTCTCATTTGTCATAATAATATATGCATATTTCTAAGTCTATGTATAACTCATAAAAACATCGACTGTAGCTACAAAGTAGTCTATGGCCAAGCCACTCTGAAGTAGTCTTGGTCTATGTATGGTCTATGATGATATTGATAGACCTCTATGCCCAGCTATTCAATGATTATCCGTATGCCTCGGGGAAGTAGCGAGCCCTCCTTGGAAAGCTTGTTAGCATCCTCATTGTATTCCCTGTGTATATGTTGACAAGAGACCATACTAAAACTAGATTTGAGATTATGCACATCATTTAGAATATTTCGAAGATATATGGCATGACATTGGTTTTTTGCATTGAACCAGTTTATGATAATTTGAGAATCTCCAAAGATTTGGACAGAAGTGCAATTATGTGCGAGAGTGAAATGAAACAGGTGTCGAAGAGTAATAAGCTCAGCAAAGTTGTTTCTTCCTTCACCTAGTTCTAGTTTGACTTTGTAATGGTGTTGTTCCTAGATATATAAACAAACCCCCCCCCCCCCCCCCCCCTCCAATAGCCTTGAGGTTGTGTTGCCCCATCGAATAAGGCCCATGGCCAGGATTTTTCAATGATATTGAGTCCAGATATTGTGTAGGTGCGAGATGGCTCATCATCAGGGATGTCATGGTAAGCAGACACTGTCTTTGCGATAAGTAGATGCCAGTTGACGGGCTGATTCTTGAAAATTTGGCGATTACGTCCAAGCCAAATGGACCAACAGATTATAAGAGGGAGACATTGGTATTTTTTCCTTTGATGAGCAATGATCCAGTTATTCCATGCTTGCAGTATAGAAAGACCCTGCCAAGTATTTCTTATTGTGAACTGCTGTGTGATGGCTTGCTAGAAATGAGTGACATGTGAACAGGACAAAAATAGATGTTCATTGGATTCGGATGTCTGATTGCAAAGGACACACCAGCTCAGCTCGTATACGGACCTATGCATAAACGCCTCCCTTGTGGGGGTTTTGTTGTTTAAAATGGACCACATGAATAGTCGAGCTCATGGGGGAGCTTTAAGCTTCCAAAGCTGCTGCCACCAATCATGTGTAGGGTTGGGCTTTCGGGCCTGTATTAGTTGCATATATCCCAGATTTGGCTTATATTTCCCGTGATCAGTAGGAGACCAAGCTAAGACATCTGGATCCTGATTAAGAATAATGTGTGTGTTGTATAGTGCCCCAATGTATGTGTCCCAAGTTTGCTGCCACTGTGTCGGGATATTTAGATTATGAGCTAATCTCCATTCCTATCTAAGTAAGGATCGGGGTGATCATCTTGACCTCCATGTGATTAAGGTATTGAATGAGCTCCGGAGGAAGAATGTACTGGTTGCCCCCACCTACCCATAGGTCGACTCCAATTCTTAGAGAAGACCCATGTTTATGCGTCATGCCAGATCTGCTCTAATGAATGACATAGCCTGTAAAATTGCTTTCCAAACAATGGATATTCCTCCATTAGGCTAGTCATGTTGATGAACCCAGTCTAGGATCTGCAGTGGCCAAATGTATTTATGATATGTCACAATCATCTAGAGATTGTTAGCAGTAAGGAGAGACCAACTCATCTTTACTGCTAGTGCTTTTGCAAAATAAGGCAGATCTTTTAACCCCCATCCCCCCATTTCTTTGGGAGGGCTATGTTTTTCCAACTAACCCAAGCAAATATTTTACCTTCCTTGTGCCCATTCTAGAGGTAGCGACTACAAATCTATTGTATATAATTGAGGATTCCCGGAGGGATCTAGGCGAGGGACATCCAGTATACTGGGGTGGCTTCCAAAATAGATTTGATCAGGACAAGTCTCCCTGCTCTAGAGAGTAATTTGTGGTTCCAAAATTTTAGCCTCTTCTCCATCTTGACCACTGACCAAATCCAGACAGAAATCCTATAGCTATTGGGTTTAATGCCGAACCCCAAATATTTGAGTCCATTTGAAAGATTTAGGGGAGAGTACTGAAAATGTAGATTAGCAGTTCTAACTTGTTGAAGGGTGGTATGAGACAGGGTCATAGAGGACTTGGTTTGATTTGCTGTCATACCAGTGGATTTTTCAAAGAGGCCGAGGATCTCATGGAAGGAGGCTGAGTCCCTGACACTACCATCTAGGAATATCAGGACATCATCTACAAAGAGCAGATGTGTGAGGTGGAAATGATCAAACATTTTAAGGCCTTTAAGTCTGCCCTCTCTCTTTGCCGAGGCAATGAGCCTGCTGAGGCCCTCCATCACCAGAAGGAATAAAAGAGGAGACAGGAGAAAGCCTTGCCTCAGTCCTCGATCGACATGAAAGAAGTGAGATGTCGATCCATCGATCAGTATGCTATAGGAGACAATATTCATATAGCAGATGACCCAATTGATAAAATCAATAGGGAAGCCTAAGTGAATGAGAATCATCTTGATAAAGAGCCAGCTAATGCGGTCAAATGCCTTGGCGAGGTCAATCTTGAGGATAATGCTTTTCAGAGCCTTTGATTTTATAGAGTGGATGGCTTCCTGGGCTATGCCAATAGCTTCATGAATCTGCCTATTATGGAGGAAAGCAAACTTCTCAGGGGAGATATGATGGGATAGAATGGGTCGAATTCGATTAGCTATGATCTTGGCAATGATTTTGTAGAGAGTGTCGCAGAGAGAGATACGCTGGAAATCATTGAAGGAGCTTGGGGAGTCCGATTTCGAGATGAGAGCTAAGAAGGTGGTATTGATGGCCTCGTACATTCTCCCTGACATTCTGCACTTTCTACTACACTGAGGAGATCATTTCCAATGATGTCAAAGAATGCAAGATAAAATTCGATAGACCATCCATCCAGCCTAGGGCCTTTATCCTTTTGGAACCACTTGAGGGTTCCTTCCAGTTCATCTCTAGAGATAGAGGTAGTGATCTCGTCTGATGTTGCTTTATCGACAAATCGAGGAAAGTTCCTAGCTACATGGATGATCTTAGCCAGATTACATCCACGAGGTTCCTTGTAGAGTTGTTGGAAGTGTTCAATGCCCAGTTGTGAGAGCTGATGGAAAGTGTGAGAAGAGCCTCCATCAGGAGTGGGAAATTGCCAGATTGTGTTAACGACTTTTCTTCCATTGGCGAAGTTTAGGAAGTACTTAGTATTATCATCTCTTGCTTTGAGCCAGATAGCCCGACTCTTTAGCCTCCAAGTTTCCTCTCATTCTTTTAATATCTTTGCTCTTTTGCTTTCCAGATAAATCAAATCGGCTTTGTCTTCAGCACTCATAAGCCCTTACTATTGTCATTGGTAAGGTCAGCCAGGTTGGCTTCCACAGAGGAGAGAGTTTGTTTGTTCTTCTGATGTTTATCTTTGGCCCACTTGATAGTGATCTTCTTGAACTGTAGAAGATTTTGGCAAAAACCTTCAGCCTTAGAATGATGCTGAGAGGGTGGTTAAGTGCCTAATGATTCTTGACAAACTCAATATAATGAGTGTCCTGAAGCTAAATAGAGTTGAACTTAAAGGGTGCCCGAGGTTTGATTGGAGGACCAGTAACTTCAGATAGATAAGAGAGTGGTCAAATATGCCTTCTGACCCCACCCATTGCCTATAATGGGATAAGTGTTGCAACAACTGGTTCTTAGTGACAAACCTATCAAGTCTTCTGGCGAGGGCGGCCTCCCCTACTCTTCTATTCCTCCAAGTAGGCAGAGGCTTAATCATAAGAACGTCAGTGATCTAGGCTTGATTGAGTAGGGTTTCCATAGTTTCTGAGAGAGAATCAACCTAGGCTGCAGGGCCCCAGGACTCATTGAATCCAATAGAGAAGTTTTGATCCCCTCCTAGAATGAGATTGTTAGCAGTGGACAGGGATAGGTTGAGGAGGTGATTCTAGAAAGCCTCTCTTCCATGGCACAACCCATATACATTCTACCCTGAGTTCCATGCTCAAATAGACAGAGAAGAAATCAATGCCCATATAGCCCCTACCTCCCCAGATTGCCAAGGGTTTAATAGAGCGAATATTATATCTAATAGCCAGACCTCTAGAATGTCCCGTTGCATCAAGTGTAGAGAAAATCCATCCAGGCAGATTGACTATAATGTCTTGGAGACATGCTGTGCTTCACCAAGGGTTTCTTGAAGGAGGATTAAGTCAACTGAATCCGTAGTGAAAAGTCTACAGAGGGCTATTTTTTTGGGTGAACTAGCCAAGCACCTACAGTTGAAGGAAAGGAATTTCATGGGGGAACCATGTCTACGGTTTTCTTTGCTCTAAGAACCCAATCAATTGATGATTGTCTACCCGAGATTACCTCAGCCCCAGCACGGAGGATTGCATGGGTGAGGTATGATTTGCATCCTCTAGATGGTCTAGCCAAAGATGTAGGTGGAAATAGACCCAGGCTTGTGTAAGGGAGAGGATCCTGAGATGGTGTTCTCGATTGGAGGTTATAGGAGTGAGGGGGAACCGGGGGGGATGAGGAGAGGGGAGGGGGAAATCATAGGGTGGGTGGAGGGGGGGCTGGTAGAATCGGCCAAATGATGGGAGGGGGGAGCAATATATGGGTGTTGGGGCGATGCTGACAAGAGGATGCGTTATAGAATTATTATGCAGAGCATTAGATGCAATGACATAAGAAAGAGATGGGAATGAGGGAAGACGAGTACCCATTGATTGAGCCGCTTCTGCTGCTGTCTGTGTTCGAGTCAATGGAGGGAATCGAGGACCGAAAGATGTACCCACGTCATGTTGCACTGGCTTGGACGGAGTCGCCTTGCGAGGAGGTTCTAGACCAATATCTGTTTGCTTTCTGTAGTTGACAGGAGTTCCTTTATCAATGCCAGTATCTTGCATTGCAGCTATCTCCTGGGCCTTTTACTACCAGAGGGAATTCTTTGAAAAGATGCCCCACCTTGTGGCATCTACGACATTGAAATGGCACTCCTTCATAATCCAAGATTTGCACTCAGGTACAATTCCTCCACTGCAGAGTAATCCTTTCTTCCAATCCTTCCTGGGTGTCCAAGTGCACCAATATACGGCCTAATGAGTGATTTTTGGATTGGATAGTGGTTTTGTCATAATCCAGGAACGTACCAAGGATGTTGCCGATTTTGATAAAGACCTCTTCTGACTAGTACTATAGAGGTACTCTTGGCAGCCTCACCCAGAGGGGCGAAGCTCCGATCTGCTTTCTCTAAGGGTTGAAGAGAGAACTCCATTGCTTGAGTAAAACCAACGCCATTTCAATATGCCAAAGTCAGGCCAGAGCCATATTAGTGTATTCTTCGTGGGCGAAACAAAGCATGAACCATCTGTGCGGCAGGGTTTGTACCTCTAGCATTTGTAGGAAAAGTTGCGCCCAAATCTCGTTCACCCCTTGCCCTAGATGCTCCGCGGAGTAGGTTCTCCTTCGAACCCTACCCACCAATACTTTGCTCGCACTATCTGCAATATCTCCCATGGTGAGGCCTTCGCCGAATTTGATAGTGCTTTCCTTGAAGCTATGATACACTTGGATTTTTTTTTTCCTGTCCAAGGTGCAGTACAGTGGGCTTGCAAATGGTCAATAGGACTGCTTGTCGCCTGGGGAGGATCCATCGCTCCAACCCTAATAACAGGTGTGTCGAAACATCCAGAAGGGATTGTCGGTTCCTGTGATGAGCCACTAACTCCTTATAGATTAGCTGCTTGTTGCGAGGGTGTGGATGAATCCAGAGCTGGTTGAGCGCTACGGTTAGGGTTCTGTGTGTAGCAAAGGTCAGTGGGGGGAGTGGGATAAAAGAGCTGGGAAGAGCAAGAGGCGAGGAGGTTGAGGGTAGAGGGTGACATGGGCAGGAAGTCAAGGCTGGGAGAGTCGATGGAGAGGGTTCCGATGCGGGGGGAGTTGTTGTTATGCGCACGCAGGGAGACAACCGACGTCGTTTGTGAGCTTAACAGGGCAGATGTTATGGTGGTCGGCTTCTGCGAAGGGTTATGGAAGATAACCTAATCAGGGAATGGATTCGGTGAATAATTCATAGTTTCGAGATCCATTCCTTCCATGTTTTAATTGCTGAAAATCATAGGTGTAGGCTAGGAACGATGCCGATGTCTGTCTGGGTTGACCACTACGGATTGATGCAAAGGTTATCCAAGGTCAGCGTCGGATGAAGAGCTAGGGCTGCAGAGCTCCATCATTCTGATTCCACCACAGACTATCAGTAAGGATTAGTTGCTGTGATATGTCATTCGTCAAAAGATAACATTTTTTTTTCAGTCTGGATTCTTTTTCATTACTTTGCTTCCAAAAATTGAAAAATAAAGCTTATTATAAAAGAAATTAAAATATATTGCATATAATTTAAAAGACAAATATCTTATATTTAAAATTTATTTTGAAACAATAAATAAATAAATTTCATATTTTATAAATATAAGTTTTTTAAAAATAATCAATAAGTTTTAAAAGCATAATTTAATATCAATGATTATTTTAAATTATCATAATTTTTGAGGTATTTCTACCATTATTTGACTAATTTAAGGGAGACTCAGGATCAACTTTCGTTACTGCCACTATAACATCAAAAGTATATCCAGCAACATACAAACCAGTTATAATAAAATCTTATGATTTAAAAAAAGCCAAAACTCTCTTTTTTTTTTTTTTTTTTAAAAACAAAGAAAACAAAAAACACTATGGCAATACGACGATACATCTTGGTAATCAAACACAATAAGAATCTACCCTTATAACTCAAGAAAGTGCAAACAAATGCATTTTGGCATAAACACAATACGAATGTACCCTTATAACTCACTGAAACTGCAAACTAATGCATGTTGCCTGTTATGCCAACGTGAAACAACGTACGAGACACACCCACTTTTTCCAAGGCACGTGCATGCTTCTTGGCTTCAAAATGATAAAGAAATTAGAGAGATATCCGATGGAAATAATCCAACACTGCCGCCAACATGAGATTCACAACAATCACATTTCACAAACCATTAAAATCGTGATAATTATATGAAAGCGGGTAGCAGGATTAAGGTATGTATTAATGGAACAAAAGTATAAATAAGGTCCATGTAGATGGATGTGCACAAGTTCGGTGGTAGTCTATCTTCAAGAACCTGAATTTTACTGAATATCTCTCGTTGGGATGATGGGTGGTGGTGTTAAGACTCACTAGAATGGGAGATAAAAAAATCACAAAAGACGACACCATGTTAGTGTGGAAAATTTTTAGATATGCTGATTGGGCAGATGTTTTGATGGTCTTAGGTACTTTGGGTTCTATTGCTGATGGGTCTCCAGTAGGTATGTTAGAGTGTTGATTATCTTGACTGGATTAATTGTTGGAAAGGCAAAGAAGCTAAAACACAGATTCACCCAAAACACACAAGTTGCGGCCCTTCTATTGATCAACAAAACTTGATTATTACAATGAACCCAGTGAAGGGTATTTAACCTTTTCCAACTAGTGACTCGCTTAAAATATCTTGACATGCAACCACACACTATAAGTGCCACTATCAATTAACTTGACTTGAGTCAACACTCAGTTAACTGACTCTCTAACTTTAGCCAACTCCTCATGCGGGAGTAATTAGCTTATTTTAACACTCCCACTTAATTACAACCGCTAAACTAAGACATGACTCATGACAACTCAAATATGCCTGTTGGTCTATGTCTCATCTATGATTACAACACCCAAGTTTCTTCTATGAAACTCAAACACATCTCTTGCTACTGAATTAATAAATATATCAGCCATTTGATCACTAGATTTACAAGGCTTCAAGTGAACTTCTCTATTGCTCACAAGTTCTCCAGTAAAGTGATATCTAGTATCAATATGCTTGCTCTTTTGATGAAACGCACTATTCTTGGATAGTGCAATCATTGAGGTGTTGTCACAGTAAGGTTGATCCTTATTGTTTCTACTTGAGTCCATCAAATGCTCTTCTTAACGAGATTGCTTGACATGCTAGTAATGTTGCTGCTACATATTATGCTTCTTCTGACGAAAGTATCATAATGGGTTACTTCTTAGATGCCCATGAAATCACACCTGAACTAAGATGGAACACAAAACCAGAAGTGCTCTTTCTATCATCCAAACTGCCTGCAAAATCACTATTTATGTATCCAATCAAATCCTTCTTTCCTATGTTTGCATGCATTATGCCACAATATCTAGTTCCTGCTATGTATCTCAAAATTTGTTTTCCTGCACTTCAATGTGTGTCTTTTGGAGTCTCCATAAATCTGGAAATCAAACTCATTCCTTGCATGATATATTGTCTTGTAGCTGTGAGATACATGAGGTTGCCAACCAATATTTTGAATAGAGTTAGATTGACATATGATCCTTCATCATCCTTGCTTAACTTTGTACCTTTTGCAACTGGTATAGGGACAGGTTTGCAATTTTCCATCTTAAATCTTTTCAACAAATCTTTGGCATAATTATTTTGACAAATAAAAATTCCTTTTTCAAATTGCTCAACTTCTATGCCAAGAAAACATTTCATGAGACCAAGATCTGTCATCTCCAATTCTTTCATCATGGTTGCTTTAAATTCATTTAACTCAAAATCACTTGTAAAAGTCATGTCATCAACCTATAAGCAAACAATCAAAATCTGTCCATGTTCATTTTCTTGTGTTTCCAAGGTAGGTTCAAAGTTGCTTCTGAAAAATCCATTCTTAATAATGTAGTTTTCAATTTTGTCATACCAAGCTCTAGGCGTTTGTTTTAGTCCATAGAGCGCTTTCTTCAACCTGTGAACTTTGTCTTCATTACCTTGAACTTCATATCCTGGAGATTGCTACACATAAATTTCTTCTTCTAGAATTCCATTCAAGAATGTTGATTTCACATCCATTCGATATATTTTCCACTTGTTCTAAACTATTGTGGCTAGCACTGCTCTTACAGTATCCAATATGGCTAACGGAGAAAACATTTATGCAAAGTCTATTCTTGGTTGCTGCGAGAATCCTTTTGCTACAAGTCTTGCTTTAAATCTGTCAATTTCACCTTTCTCATTCAACTTTGTCTTGTACACCTTCTTCACACCAATGAGATTTTTGTCCTTTGGTAAATCAATCAAATCCCATGTATCATTCTTTTCAATAGCTTCAATTTCTCCATCCATGGCTTGCACCCAATTTTCATCTCTGATTGCTTCTTGAAATGAAGAAGGTTGGAATGATAACAACGTAAAATTTGAACTAACATCCAAATCATCATAAATATCTTTCAGGCTTCTCATCTTTCTCTTACCATTTCTTGATTTATTACTTGATTGACTGTTAGGAGAATTTTGGTCTGTTGATCTACTTGAAGATCCATGCTACTCTAAAAATCTTTGAGTCCTTGTTGGTGTGTCTCTATTTGGTGTCTTTACTTGTGATTCTTGCTGCTCTTTTTCTGTTACATCATCTTCTTCCATCATTGGCACATGTGCAACAACTGTTTTGTCTACAGTTCCATTCCATGATTCTTGTTCTTTGAACAAAAAATCTTTGTTAATTATGGTCTTCTTGATGACAGGATTATAGCCACACCAGTTTCAGAGTTGTAGCCAGAGAGAAAGATGCCCGTGAACATGCCTTCAGTTGGCAATCTGGGACACTTCCTCTAGCAGAAGACTTTCGCTTCTTGCTAGTTTTGGAAGATTTCTAGGAACAAAATTGAGAACACTTCCTCTAGCAGAAGTCTCCATCTTCTTGCCAGTTTTGGAAGAGTTCCAGGAATTGCATTAAGCATTCCAGGGTTGTTGGTCATCCTTAAACCATCACAGGTTGAAACTTCCCTTTTCAGGTTGAAGTTTTACCTTTTATGCGGGGTGAGACCTCCCTTTTATGGTTGAAGGTTTCCCTCTTTAAAACAATAGGATCACTTCTTCTAGCA
>APFE031541543.1:61842-72656 GCA_000404065.3 Pinus taeda | reverse complement strand
TTATGAAAACTGTACCCATTCCAATGATTTTACAGGGTTTATCATCACCCAATCAAACCTGTCCAAAATCTCCTTGAACATAATCATGAAAATGTTTCCTATCGGATGTGGAATGGAATGAGGCACCTGAATCTACCACCCAGGCATTAATAATATTTTCTAAAGAAAGAATCAAAGCATCTTGCAACACATCACCTATCACATTTGCTTCATGATTGTTTTCTTATTGCACATCCCCTTATTTTCCCTTCCGAGACTTGCAGTCCTTCTTCAGGTGTCCTTTGTTCCCACATTTCCAGCACATTATCCCTGATCTGGACTTGGATCTGCCTTTCCTTGCTTACTGTGATATCCTGGGCTCTTTCCTCTTTCCATTTTTCTTCCCTTAGTCTCTGCACTCAAAGCATTACCTGATGTCTCACCGAAGCTTTTTCGTCGCATTTCATCGCTAAGGATTGCATCGACAACATCATCAAACTTTAAAGTACTAGATCTAGAGACAGAGTTACTAATGGCCATAACTAAACCATTCCAACTTTCTGGCAATGAGCACAAAAATAACATAGCCCTAACTTCATCATCAAAAGTTACCCCTACAAAACTTAACTGACTGGTAACTGTATTAAATTCATCTATATGATCAGCAACAAATCCACCTTTTGACATTTTCATACTAAATAAACGCTTCATAAGAAATACCTTATTTGAGGCCGAGGGTTTTTCATATAGTTTGGCCAATGTCGATATTAAACCCTCTGTTGTCGTTTCCTTTGAAATATTAAATGTTGCCGACGCCACTAGGCACAGCCGTATTGTTCCAAGTGCTTTTCTGTCAAGAATATCTCATTTTGTGTTTGTCATACTCATCAACTTCTTTGCCTTTCTACTCAATGGTTGGTACAGATCTCTCTGGTACAAATAATATTCCATCTGCATCTTCCACAGCTGGTAGTTTTGGCCATTGAATTTTTCGACCCTAAACCTACCATCTTCTGCCATTTCTCCCACTCGAACCAGGAACCCTTCTCTCCTGCAAGTTTATCGACCAAACAGACCTTCAGCTCTAATACCAATTGTCAGAAAATTATATATTACAAAGCAATGGAACACATAAAATATTGCAGAAATATAAACACAGAAAACACGTAAACAAGAGAGACACAGATATATGTGGTTCACCAAATTTAGGCTATGTCCACAAAGAAACAACCAGTCCTTCCTTTTATATTATCCAGCAAACTGAAGAGATACAACCTACAACAGATCCACTGTAATTCTCTCTTCACTCTCAATCTCGTCTCTCTTCCTCACTCATAATACAAATATATATAGATGCAATACAATTCCCTTATATATAGTGAGGGGTTGCCTTCTAGGGCAAAAAACGCTAAATTAAACATAACTTCTACCATCAGATCTCCGCCTAATGAACGACCCAGATTGACAATGAAATTACAACATTTTATAAGGCAATTTTACATCTATTTTTAGCTTCGGGAGCATTTCCCCTGATCCCCTGCCAAGGGGGGGCTCCCAAAGGTCACAGCCGCCCCTTTGGACCCCCCCTGCAACGTATATTTTACAGGCAACTTTGCTGCCCCATTACAAACTAGGGTCCAATGAGATGATACCTTTGAATACAAAATATAATCAGGCTCCACACTCAACAATGAAAATTAGTTGTTAGATTTTGGTGCTTCTCATCAATGAGTTTGCACACAAATTGTTTCACTTCATATCAAGATATGAATGGTACTTTTGTGTTTATGGGTAATAATGTATCTTGTCAAACTGTTGGGATGGGAAATGTCAGAATTAAAATGTATGATGATACAATTACAACATTGATGGATGTTAGACATGTACCCGAGTTGAAAAATAATATGATTTCTTTGGGAGTATTGGACTTGGAAGGTTACAAGTTTACAGGTCAAAATGGAGTGTTGAGAGTTTCAAAGGGCGCTCTGATTGTTATGAAGGTAGAGAAGGTCGGAAACCTTTACAAACTCAAAGGAAGTGCTCAGGTCAGTGAGGCACTGACTGTATCTGTGAAGGCAGAAGAAGATACTCGCATATGGCATCAACAACTGGGTCACATGTGCCAGAAGGGCCTTCAGGTACTAATGAATCACAAATTACTTCCTAATTTGAAATCATTGAGTTTGGATTTTTGAAAACATTGAGTATATGGAAAACAATGTAGACAGAAATTTAAAGTTGGTAATCATAATAGTAAAGGAATTTGAGCTATTTTCATTCTGATCTTTGGGGAACATCTCCTATAGTATCTTATGGAGGTGCATCTTACTTTGTAACAATTATTGATGATTACACTAGGAAAGTCTAGGTCTATATGTTGAAAAGAAAGTTTAATGTATCTAACATTTTTAAACAATTTAAAGCTATGGTGGAAAAGAAAACAGGTAAAACAATTAAATATTTAAGAGCTGACAATGGCAGTGAATTTACTTCCTTAGAATTTGAACAATACTGCAAGGATGAGGGGATTGTTAGACATAAAATTGTTTTCTATACTCCTAAGCAAAATGGCATTGTTAAACATATGAACTAGACACTTATGGAGCGATCTAAAAGCATAATCAACAATCCTAACCTGCAGAAGGAGTTGTGAGCAGAAGCAGTATCTACTGCTTGTTATTTGGTAAACATGTCACCTTCAGTTTCCATTAATTGTAAAACCCCTAAAGAAGTTTGTTCGGGTCAATTTTATGATTATTGACATTTAATAATTTTTTATTGTGATGCCTATGCTCTTATTCCAAAGAATCAATGTTCTAAGTTAGACCCAAAAGAAAAATGTTATGTCTTTGTTTGGTATGATAGTGGGATCCTTCTTCGCATTAGATAATCATTAGTAGAGATACAACATTTGATGAATCTTCTCTTCTAAAATCAAATGTTGAAAAATTTGAACAGGAACAGGGATGACCGAATCAACAAATTCAGTTAGAGACTCAACCTTTTTCGAAAAGTCAAAAGGAAGAAGAAACTTCGGAAGAAAAAGGTGAAGAAGATGCAAAGGAAACTATAGAAATTCAGGAACCAATTCAACAACCAATTACTCTAAAGAGGTCTATAAGGGAAAGAAGAACACCCAAAATGTGTGAATATTTGAATTCATCTATTTCATTGATTACTGAAGATGGGGAACATTCTTGTTATTAGGAAGCAATGGACGATGCTGATAATGAAAAATGGAAGAAGGCTATGAATGAAGAAATGGATTCTTTAGCCAAGAACAAAATGTAGGATCTTGTATAACTTTCTTGTATAACTTCCTAAAGGGAGAAGTGTTGTCGGATGCAAATGGGTCTTCAAATTGAAGAGAAATGTTGATGGAAGTATTGATATATATAAGGTGAGACTTGTAGAAAAAGGGTATTCTCAGGTAGAATGTATTTAATTTCATGATAGTTTTTCACTAGTCATAAACTTGTTTCTATTCGTATTGTGTTAGCATTAACTACATTACTCGATCTTGAGTTAGAACAATGAGATGTTAAAACAACTTTTCTTCATGGAAATTTGGATGAAGAGATCTATATGGAACAACCTGAAGGTTTTGTACCAGTCGCAATAGAATATTAGTTTGCAATCTCAGGAAATCATTGTATGGCCTAAGGCAGTGTCCCAGGCAGTGGTACAAGAAGTTTGATTCCTTCATGGTGAGACAGAACTTCACTAGAAGTGAGTATGATCATTGTGTGTACTTTAAGAGTTTCAATGGCATATTCATTATCTTGGTATTGTATTTTGATGATATGCTTATTGCAAGCAAAACCATGGAATAAATCAACAGGTTAAAGCTTCAGCTTTCTAGGAAATTAGGCAGTCTCCCAAGCAGTGATACAAGAAGTTTGACTCCTTCATGGTGAGACAGAAATTCACTAGAAGTGAGTATGATCATTTTGTGTACTTTAAGAGTTTCAATGACATATTCATTATCTTGGTATTGTATGTTAATGATATGCTTATTACAAGAAAAATCATGGAATAAATTAACAGGTTAAAGGTTCAGCTTTCTAGGAAATTTGATATGAAGGATCCTGGAGTTGCAAAAGATATCCTGTGCATGGAGATACAGAGAGACAAGAAAAATGGAAAGCTTTGGTTATCATCGCAGAAGTATGTGGAGAAAATACTTGCCAAGTTCGATATCGACAATGTGAAAATTGTTACTATTCCTTTAGCTTCCCATTTTAAGATTTCTTCGAGTTTGAATCCTAGAACTGATGAAGAAAATAAGTATATGTCTCGTGTGCCATATGAAAATGCGATAGGAAATTTAATGTATGTGATAGTATCTACAAGACCTGACATTTCACATGTAGTTGGAGTTGTCAGCATGTTCATGGAAAATCTAGAAGAAAAACATTGACAAGCAATGAAATGGGTGCTTCAGTATTTGAGAGGCACAAGTGACCATTGTATCATCTTCAATAGTTGTGGAAATTCAATATGCATATATGTGGATGATAATTGAGCATGTGATTTGGACAAGAGGAGATCTACTACATGATGTCTTTACTCTTGTAGGTGGAGAAATTAGTTGGATGTCAAAGCTTCAAGAAAAAGTTGTTTTGTCCACTACTGAAGCAAAGTATATAGTTGCTTCAAATGCCTATAAAGAAGCAATCTGGTTGAAAGGTTTATTTGATGAACTTGGAAGGACCTAGGAGAAAGTGAGTGTATTCTATGACAATCAGTGTGTTATTCATTTGGCTACAAATCCAGCTTATCACAGAAGACCAAACACATTGATGTAAGGTACCATTTTGTAAGACACACGATCGATGGCGGCAAAGTAGCTCTCAAGAAGGTCCGTACCCAAGAGAATCATGTAGACATGTTCATGAAACCAATTTTAGTAGAGAAGTTGCAGTGGTGTTTGAATTTTCTTGGCTTGCAAAAGAGATGATGAATGATCATGGGCAAGGGATTAGGAAATTGTTGTCAAGGTGGAGATTGTTAAGAATGACAACAATTAAAATTATTGTTAAAATGTAATTATCTTAGTAAATATGGTTTTACTGTTCAGGAAGTTGTGTAACCATAGGGAGTTATGTAAGGGAGTCTTTGTATTAAAATGATGATTGCCTAAGAGCTTGATGTAACGTTTTGGAGAGTAATTTTGACTTGGAGCAATAATAATTCCAATCCCTTGATGTTTCCTTGACACACTATCAGTGTTTTACTGTGTAATTTTTTTTTTTGTTTCTTGTTTGGTGATTCATTTTCTATTTCTTGTGCATCTCTTTCTTATTTAAATGTTAATAGGCTCAAAAGTGCAGCAATGTTCACTTTTTATTACGAAGGAGATGTGTAATTTATTCAATTCTTAATATGATGTTGATGTGTGAGATTTAAAAAATATTAATAACAAAAAAATCAACGGAGGTTATCAATCAAATATTTCAATATGCATGTTAAGTATGATATTTCAATATCATTTATATAGAGAAAAATATAGAAAAATCTCTTATTCCATTCAAGGCACGAGGGAGATTTGTAGTTCCTTTCATTCTTAATATGGAGTTTACATATAACATTTTAAAAGGAATAATTAAAAATAAAAAGGAATCATTTTATATATATATATTATTATATTATATATATATTATATATATAGATATCGAGAGATTTTTTCTATTCATGTATAATGTGTATTTAAAAAATATACTAATAATCCAAAAAAACATTTTAATGTGAAAAATGTCATTTTCATAAATAAAAATATTTTAATATCCATGTTGTGTAAAATATTTTAATATGAACTATGTATTATGTATATATTATATAAAGCAAATAAAAATAATATTTTTCTTACAATTAAAACATTTTATTAGTGTGTTGCTCAAAAGGAAGGATGTGTAATTCCCTACATACTTAGTATGTAGTTGACATATGGTCTATGTGTATGTATCAATGTTAACCCTAAATTTATCAAATTCCAAAAGGAATCAAACCTCTCAAAGTGTAAAACTTTCTTAAATTTTACACTCAAAAAAAATTTACCCCTAGAAAAAATTGATTCCTTTAGATAATCCATAGTATATTAATTATATAAACAATACTGTTACAAAATAAACAAAACATAGCGAAACAAAATTTTAAAAAATAAAATAAAAATGTAAACACTTTTAAAACATATTATATGAAAAATAAAAATAAAAACTGAAACAAGTTAACTAACTCCAAAAAAAAAAAAACAAACAAAACATATTTAAGAAAGAAAAAAAAAATCTGTTTACAATAAGACATAAAAAGAAAGTAAACCCTTCCCTCTTTTATGTCACTAAACCTCTTTACTCTATCCTCTTTTCGTCACCCCCACTTTCTTTTCACTTTCTGTTGGACACTTAATCCTTTAAGGGTTGATGTTGAAGTCAAATAGATTAAGGAAGTCCAAGAGACCTTGGACTACAAAACCAAAGGTCATATGAATGTACTATAAATGTATATCATTTGTTAATAATAGACATACTCTCATGGTTATCTTTAATATACTGTTGTTGCCATGTATGTGTTTAACATGGTATCAGAGCTGCAGGCGTATTCCTGCTCTGCTCAAATGTGAGCCACTTGTTCTTGTGGCCCTTCTGTGCATGCCCATTTTCTTGATATAGAAAAATTAACATCTTTCACTCATATGTAGGTGGGCAGGTCTCAAATTAATTTTCTATACTATAACTCCTATCAGATTTATCCCTCTGTTGTGCATCTTTTGTAGACTAAAACCTCTCTCACCCAAGAATTATTTCCCACGACGGTTTTCTCTTCTCGACTGCTACGTTGTCAGAATGCCCACACTTAACGTTTCGTTGGTCCGGACCCCGAATCTCAAAAGCATTATTGTGGCCTTTACCTCAAAATTGTTATTGTGGCCTTTACCTGCGTATCAGTTCTACCCTCCGCCAATTGACATTACTGTCATACCTTGTTTTCTCATCATAATTGCTGCCACGACCATTTATATTTTGGATTCTACCTTGAAGAGCGATTTGTGTGGTTGAAGACTGTTATCTGTTAGTATGTCAAATCTTATCTTGCTAACTTCCAAAACACCTCTTGGTGGCAACTAGCAAATATGTCCGTTGATGATAAGGATAATCCTCATTTGAAGTAACGAGAGTAGTGTTTGACACCAAAAATCATCAGTTTATTCCATATAAGTTGTTGCTAGTGTAGGATTGAGCTCTCTTGTTGGATTTCAAACTTCAAGGCATTTGTCACTTCGTTCGATAGGAACTCTTGGGTTATCGATATCTCTAAAAGATGGTTTTGTCAATCTGTCAAACACATGAACTATTCTCTGAAGCAAGCGTGCTCATACCCATTTTACCACTTGCCATGACTCCTTCTAGATAGCCATTTTCAGGAATTTGTTTTCCATCAGAATTCATCTGAGACAAAACTCCTGCAGGGGAGCTAGTGTGACGAACAAGGCTACTCTTGGTCGCTGACAGTGGTAGGCTATTTGCTCTTTCACCCGGCGAATCAATAGCAATATAGAGAACTGGATTCTGTTTGAATGTGTTGTTAATAAGCTGTTCACCAGACTGTGGACCTTGTGCCTTGCACATCTTCGACATCTGAGAGCTACAAAAGTTGTTTTGGGACGTCTACATTCCGTTTTCAAGAACTAAAGCAACGTGATTATGTTAGCCCACATCCTCCTCTGCAATGCTACCTGAGCTTCTCTTTCATGGGAAGAGCTATAAACAACAATTCCAGGATAATTGTTGTGTTCCTCTAAGTGTTTAAATTCTGCAAGATATCGATGGTAATCACCCTTCATCTTAAGATAAAATACTTTGGACTCACCCGATGTGGATGATGGGTAAAGATGTGTATCCAAAATATGTAGAATGCCATCACAAATATTATTGAGCTCAAACTCAAAGTAATATTCAATCACAGCAAGCCTTGCCACTTTCAAAAGCCATACCATCATTGTGGAAGATTATCCGTGGGTCAATGGCATAAATTCCTTAGCTTCCTACTATTATTGTTGACAAATAGTGATGTATTTTAGCCAACTTGGAGGGATTATGTATTTCTAAAGGCTTCGATAATGCCAAAGTCAAGGTCGAATTTGGGAGCATGGATTCTCCTTCAACTGGTTTGGATATAGTCACATCAGAATCTGGAGGTATAAAAATTTGGTGAGTTTGTCCTTGCTAAGAGACCCATCATTGAAACCTCAGGCCGATGGTTCGAGTCTCCTCAAGTGAACTGTGTGTGCATCCTTTAGGAGTTTTGATGGGTTTTAAGTTTTGAAAATTATGTGAGCAGTGAATTCCTTTGTTCCATATTTTTTCTCTGTTTCAGTGCATGTTGCATTTTAGAGGCTCCTAGCATTAAAAGTGCATATGTGCTAGTGCCGTTGATTGAAATAAAGTCCAAAGTCGAATGATTTAAGTTGATTTTGGTTTTTTTTTTCATCTGCAATTTTTTGCCATAGTTTTGGTAGCTAAAACTACTAGCCAACTTTATTATTTCCTGGAGAAGTAACTACCACAGCTCGTAACTTCTCTTTGCATAGGGAATTTCTAGCTTTCTGAACAAGGACAACCAACCACTGTTTTGTTAATTTCTAGTGCCAACACTAACATCAACTGAAGACTCTGAACGCCTCGGGAAACTTGTTGAAGATGTTTAATTATGTTGATCGATGTGGTTAATTTTTCAAATGGCGAGGCATGAATGAGAAGTCAATCATACAAATATGAGGACATAGAACTGCAGCACAACACAAATTTATCTAGCAAAGTTATTTTCTAACTATATGAAGAGGATCTCTTGAAACGACTAGAATATGAGTTTTCAAGTCACTTTGAGATAGTTGATTCCTTTGGGTATTGGTGCATTAGCATCAACATTTGAATGTTGAGCATTGAGCATTGAATAAGCCAATCTCTTTGGCATTGTATTGTTCAAAATTGAAAGGGGGCGGTTGAAATTCCACGACCTGGAACTACTGTATGCTGCTTTAAATACATTGAAGTCTTGCATATTTCATATGTTCAATCATATTCAATTGTGATTTTGAACTGATTATATATCTTTACGACTTGGCTTATTTATATATGGCTTGAGATCAAGAATCTGTATTTGTGAAATTCACCTTATATTTCCAATGAAAATGGCGAGAAGCAATGAAGTATTAGAGTTCCTCAAAACTCTGATATTGTCTACTACTCATGATACATTAAAAGCTAGCAAAGTTTCTCTCATAGACATTCAGGTATGTCTACAAAACGCACAAGAGAAAATTGACTTTTTACAGCTTGAATCTTAGCTACAGTGAGCAGAATTACAACAATGGAGTCATCATTCTAAACCTGTTTCTGTTCAGAACAATGAAACAGATTCCCATAAACAAAAAGTTAATTATGTTGCAAATTTAGATTTAGTGCCTAATGCAACAACAGATTTGCATGCAAAAGCAAAATTCCAGCCTGCACTTCCTACATTGGTCATTAGACCTTTGGAAGAGCTTGTCCATAACAAGCACATAACAGGTCTTGGATATGAGAAGGACGTGTCCTTTCATATTCCAGATTACTCCAAGCCCATCCAATTTCAGAGTATTGGATTCCTTCATGACAGTTCACCTTCAGCTTTTGCTCTTCTTCCACAGCAACAACAACTGATTGTGAAATGCCAACAATGTGACCGAGTTGGCCATATGAAAGATCATTGTTTTGATCTTCATCCATGTAAGCACTGTCATAAAACCAGTCATTCTTCAAACAGATGCTTCAAAAACAAACATCATGCAAGAACAATGATTCATCTTGGATGGATCGCTTCTTGGCAATGGGCTTCAACAGCCAAGAAGATATTTCGCTCATATAAACAAGATTTGTTCTCGAATATTGAAAAGTCTTGCAGTTGAGATCTCTTCATCTTCTTACCTCGTATTTGACAAGGGGGAAATGATGGTTGTCTACAAGCTTCAAAGCCACATCAAGCAAGCCTGAGCCACAACCTGCCATACCAGATTCAAGGTTGTAGCCAGAGACAAAGATGCCCCTGAGCATGCCTTCAATCGGTGATACCTCTTCAAAGAATTAGGGACACTTCCTCTAGCAGAAGATTTCAGCTTCTTGCTAGTTTTGGAAGAGTTCCAGGAATTACATTAACCATTCCAAAGTTGTTGGTCATCCTTAAACCGTCACAGGTTGAGACCTTCCTTTTCAGATTGAGGTTCTCCCTTTTATGCGAGGTGAGACCTCCCTTTCATGGTTGAAGGTTTCCCTCTTCAAAACATTAGGAGCATTTCGTCTAGCAGAAAACCTCAACTTCATGCGAGAATTGGAAGAGTTCTGGGAACTGCACTAAGCGTTCCAGTGTTGGTGGTCATCCGTAAACCATCGTCCTTTATACCAACATTTCAGAGAGCACATTCAGCCTAGTGCTCCCATGTTTTTTTCACATTTTGTATTACAACTCTCTTCTTGGACTCATACATACCCCTTCAAATTAAGGGGGGAAATGTTGGAAACCTAATCCTCTAAGGATTGGTGTGGAAGCCGAATAGACTAAGGAAGTCCAAGAGACCTTGGAATATGAAACCAAAGGTCATATGAATGTACTATAAATGTATATCATTTGTTAATAACAGACATACTCTCATGGTTATCTTTAATATACTATTGCTGCCATATATGTGTTTAACACTTTCCAATCTACCTTATTCACCACCTTCTTTTCACTTTCCAATCGATTATATTCCCCAATCCCAAACTTTTATAAATAGACAAAAATAAATAAATAAATATAAATAT
>APFE031541543.1:11427-55437 GCA_000404065.3 Pinus taeda | reverse complement strand
TTATTTCCTTAGACCCATTAAAAACATCTAATTCTTAATTTTTCGTTAGGATAAAATAAAATAGAATAAGTTAATTAATAAAAATCAAAGAGAAGCAAAGGAAAGAAATGGAAAACAAACCAGAGGAGAAGGGGGAGAGGGACCAAAAAAAATCACAATGCAAAGAACAGCAAAGGGGGTAGGGGCAAAGGGAAAAAGGGGGAGGGGGGGTGACTAGGGAGAAAGGGAAGGGATCCGATAGCTGCTAATTTTCCAGCCATCGTCCCTTTTGAGATTATTCGACATTTTTTCAATTTCTAAGGCCTCCCTAAAGTTCTGGTGATGAAAAGGCGCAATCCTGGTAATAACACTGGCCTCCTCAATATATATGTGATGTTTAGTCTTATTCGCATGTTTTGCTAGGGCGGAAGACCAGGTCCTCCCATGTTTTATGTCAGCTGAATGCTCATGAATCCTCTAGTTAATAGAGCGACCAGTCTCACCAACATAGGGGGTCCCACATGAACACGGAACAACATAGACACCTTTCATGTTCTTGGGGTCAACACGGCCTTTCACCAATCTAAGGGAACTACGGATTGTGTTAAGGGGTCTACAGGTTGAGGGAACATTATGCTTCTTCAGAACCCTCACGATCTTGTCAATAGTCCCTTGAATGAAAGGGAGATGAACCCCTGAGACTCGATCTTTACGGTCTTTCTTAACCAAGGGAACTTTTTTGGCTTTAAGGAAAGCTTTCTGACCTTAGTGCCTACTATAAACGTTATTAACAAAAATGTTAAGGAGATGGGCCTTTTCTTTATCAAGGTTCTTTTCATCGGAGATTCTCAGGGCACGAGTAGCTAGTGTGTTAAGAACACCCAGCTTCTAAGCAAGGAAATGATGGGAGTTGGCATGTAGATACTGCTCAGTATGAGTTTTCTTCTAAAACACTTGGTGGGAGAAAGAACCGTCATCATTCTTCGAAATGAGAACATCAAGGAAAGGTAGACATCCCTAAATCTCCTGCTCCATAGTGAAATTTATGGAGGAGGATTGATTGTTGAGATACTGGAAGAAAATATCCAACTCTTCTTGTCCATGAGACCTGATGACGCTAGTGTCATCCAAAAATATTTTCCAAAGCTTGGGTAGGAGACGGGCTGAGGCCAAAGCCTTGGATTCAAAGTCTTCCATAAAAAGATTAGCAACAACTGGGGACAGGGGGGAGCCTATGGCAACCCCACAGATTTGTTCATAGAATTCACCTTCGAAGCTAAAAAGGGTAGAACTGAGACAGATCTCAACCAATCGAGCAGTGTCAAGATCAGTGAGGCGATTGATGACCTCAATGGC
Source organism: Pinus taeda (assembly GCA_000404065.3). NCBI lineage: Eukaryota > Viridiplantae > Streptophyta > Pinopsida > Pinales > Pinaceae > Pinus > Pinus taeda. The sequence goes on along the minus strand of APFE031541543.1, from coordinate 54,102 downwards.
CTCCTTTATGGGGATGCAAGTGAAGAGGGAAACCACATTGAAAATCACAAGAATGTCCCCAGGGTCAAGTCTCAGTTTTGCAGCAAGGTATTTTTCTAGGCGGCGGGTTGGACCACCAACAGTATTGACAATGGGCCTAAGGGGAGCCCCCTCCTTGTGGATCTTTGGAAGCCCATAGATCCTCAGAGTGATGAGGTTACTCTCAATAATTTTATGGAAAAGAGAGCCCACGGTGCTACTAGACTTGATAGCTAGAGTAACAGTTCGGGAAACCTTTTTAAAGGGATTTTTTATAAGCTTTTTATAGCTGCCAATATTACATAGATGATCCAACATCCTCTAGCAATAATCCTCCCTGTTAAGGATGACAGCATCCCCCCTTTGTTGGCTTTGAGAACCACAATATCCTTATTTTGGTTTAAGGATTTGAGGGCATCAAATTCCTCCTTGCTAATATTGCTTCTAGGGATTTTGCCTTCCTGAGGACCACAGCGCAATCTTACCTAATGGTGTCCTTAATATTATCGGGCAAGTCCCTAATCCCATATTCAACGTCGCATATAATGTGATTTTCACCGAAAATTCTTCTAAATAAATTGTTATAAATCACATAAACCTTAATTAAAAAAAATAAAATTCATTAATTTTTGTCAAAAAAATATTATTAAATTTTAATATATTCTTAAATTCCTCAGACATAAATAAAATATATGTTAAAAAAAAAATTATTAAAAATTTAATATATTCTTAAATTCCTCAGACATAAATAAAATATATGTTAACGAGTTTTTCATGTATATAGTGTGTGTATATCTTCACGCTCATATTTTTTATAATTATATTGAATAGCTTCTATAAATTAAAAAATAAAAAATAAAAAACTTCATATTTTAGTGTCACAGAGTAAATCACACATAGAAGTCATGGGAAAGCTATAAGAGGCTTCATTAATTTGATGTTACTTGACGTGCAAGTCAGGTAACAAGTTGTTCATATTGTAACTTAATTATGAGATTAGTTTGTTTTTTTATTTTTTACTTTCATTAATTATTAAATTTTTTAGTCATAAAATTTCACATATATAATATATTTAAAAAAGAATAGAATATTAAATTTATATTAAAATAAACCTATTTCAAATATAATTATTATTAATGTTATAAAAAATTATATAATGAAATTTTTAATAATTATAAAAATATTGTGCTATTTCATCTTTATGGTAATTTCATATTTCTCACATGATATTACACAATATTTCTGTTTGGTTCAAAATTGAAAATGCACACGTAGTTTCTAGGCAAGTCTAGAATTTCGAATCTCCTATGCCTATCAAATGAAAATTTGATGATGTTTTTGCATTTTTCAAGCCTTTTATTTTACATTCTAGGAAAATTTGTGAGTGTCGACCTCCCTTTACCTGGAAAGTCTCTTTCAACTACTCTTATATCTCAAATTTCATTAATCTCCCTCTGAGAGTGCCTTGTTTTTCCTAAATTAACATATGTGTTTCGATACCTTGCTCTGATCTAAATAAAATAATCACAAAATTCTTCATGCTTGATATACTATATTAAAATTGCTACAAGTACAATACGTTTATACAGGGTTTTTGAATTGTTGTGAGATCCAAGTTATTCCATACTTAGGAAGATAAGTTGAGAGAATATCTCAACTATCTCTAACAAACACAATTAAAATTTAATCCTCCAGTAATAACATTAATGTAAGTTAGAGTTCACATCTTATATTTCAAAAGAATTTTCATGACCCCGAATTAAGACCAAGAAGACTCTAATAAACAAAGTTATTTTTCGTGAAAGTTCATAGTCCCTTCAAAGTTCCCTAGTCAAAGTCTTCTTGGCTAAGAAGTCTAACAAATATTTTTTGGTCAAATGATGATGAGTGTTCCTATTGGTATAAGAGATTTTGACAAAGAAGAACTTTGACCAAGCTTATATCTCTATGCCTTATGTTTGAGTTCTTGTTAATGAGAAGTCATGCTAGTGATACTTTGAAGGAACTTTCCTAGATAATTACTTTGACCAGGGAACTACGACGAATGAATTATGATTGTCTTCTTCCCTAATTGATCTAAGTTGTCGTATTGATGTTGGGACTTGTTGGTTAAAATTCATGTTGATCATAATTCTAAGGAATTTCTTGATTAATAACCCTAACAAACAAAAGGATGGAGAATTGTAAAGATGGGAACCTTGAGAAAGACACTACAACCAATAAGAAATTTAATAAATGAAATTTAGTCAACAAAGAATATAACCATAGGAACCATAAGTCATGAAGGAACTTTTAACTAAGGAAAAAGAATAAGAAATTAGTTAATATTCTTATTGAATAGATTTTCCATCATATTGGTCATTGTTTTAATGTACTTTCTTAGCGAGAAAATTTTAATATGATAGATTGAATTGTGCCCGACAAGGAACCATTACAACATGAACTCTTGTCAACAAGAAATTTAATGAAGAAGCTATGACCAATAAAACCTTTAACGAAGAAACAATGATTAGTCAACGTCTTCTTATTCTTTCCTTGGTTCAATCATCTATGTTAGAAATTATCCCTTTGTCCTAGTACTAGGGAGCATTCCCCACTAGGAACCACACAATTAAAATTTAACCAACAATGTTCCTATTTGTTAAGGATTCAAAAAAATTATAGTTGTTTTTCGCTATCTATATTCTTACTTTTAAATTTCACAGCATATGGCACTGATCTCCACTATGTAAACATGGATCAAGGAATTCAATTTGTACCTTGTATCTTTGTGCTCAAATTCAAATCAAAATTAACTTGTAACTATCTCATCCATCTAGCTTGAGAATTGAACCATTACCAATAGAAAATTAAAATCAAATTTTCAACCTTTGATGAATTTGACTAGAAATTTGAACCACTGCTATGTGAAATGAGTTGCATCATATCATAGTTATGACATGTACGCGGTGTTGTCAAATAAATGACTTCCACACAAAATAATGTAACTATGACATTCTACAACCTTGCATTAAAATGTTTATTACTAGTATAGCTATATGAATTAAATGGCTAGTAAATGGCAATAAACATAAATCCATAACAATCATCAAAACACTTCATCATACATCTCAAGTTGTTAAAATTAAAAGAAAGAAAAAAAACATAAAAACTAATTAAATTACAACTTTATTATTGTTATTATTAATGGTAAAAAAATAATATATAAATTAAATATATATACATTTAAAAAAACATGTAGCAATTTTTTAACCATGGAGAATTCACCCCACTTTATCGTGGATAGTCTTAATATGTAAGTAGACATTGTTACAATACCATAGGCCAATACATGACTCATGAATACCGCATGCCCAACAAACCATAACTTATTTTATAGTCACTCATGCATATGACATTTTTTTAATTAATGAATTTAATTAAAAAAGTGAAAAAAGACTTATCTATAGAAATAAATTTCAGTCTTTGATTTATTTATATTACTAAAAATAGTCTAATATTACTAAAATTAAGTCCTTACTATACACTTCATAATTATACCTAGTTTAACTGAGTTTAACTAACATGATCACCAATAATAAACTCAAATTTCATACAAATAAAAATTAAAACGATTCTAAGATTGAGTTTTTAAATCCCACGCACGTTTAAAAACAATTAAATTTTTCACTGATAACAATACAAAATGTATGAATCTATGTGAAAATAAGTTCAAATTCTTAATTTTAATGAATATGTCAAAATTTTCAAATTATATGAAAAACATTAAAAAGAGCAAAAGTGCAAAATACTATGTAAGAGATGGATCTACCAATAGGAATGTCGATATTCACCAATGTTCTTGCTATCGTTTCTCCTTTCTTTTCCCTATCATGACCTTTATATCATCACGTAGATCAACCCCTTGTAAATATCCCCAAAAGGACACTCAATTTCAATTTAAGTATAATGGTTTGCAACACACTGTGAATTAGAAACATCAATGGACTCCATGAATCGTTTATCCTTGAAAGCAGTAGTGTGAGAGGAGAAGGGGAGTTCATTAAATTTGAAATTGATATTGGAGAGAGATGTGTTCCTCTTGCGAGAAAGCATCGAGAATACTTTAGTTTGGTGTATGAACATGGCAGCAATCCTCTCTATTCTTACAGTTAATGTCATCGATACCACCGACACCAACACTTTTTTTGTAATTCCTTCCCTAAAACTGCAAGCATATGAGTTTTCCATTGTTGCATTTTTCAGGAAAACACACCTTCCTTAGTCTATATTACCAATCTTGCTGGCAGGTAACATTCTTTATTGTTTTCTCTTTAGGCTTCAATGGGTTAGTTCCCCTTATCATGTGACATTGTCCAAAGGTAGTATGCTGCTTTTAGCAGGTAATATTGAGATAAACTGCTTATTGTTTAATTTTCTATTTCACTGGGTCTCCACATGGAGCCAAACACCCAAAATTGTATTTATTGCAAAATTTGTAATCGCTGCAGGTTCCCTAACAAAATTTATTGCAAAGCTCTTAATGACTATAGAAGAACTGACAAACTAATTTAGAATTCACGAAATTGCAAATGTAAAGGATGTACCCTATTATATATTTTGACGGCTTCAATTCTAAATTGGACGTCATTTTGACGGGTTGCTCCTCTACAAGAAACATCAAATCTGACGTGGGAAAATATTCGGTAATCGTCAAATACGTTTTGAAAGGCTAAATACGTCTTGTAGGACGTCAAATTCCAGGCCTGATTCCAAGGAGCAATGTGAATATGACATTATCCATTTCAAGTTGCAATTCACAATGTGAGTAAAACGAGAGTATATTATGTGGAGATGGATAGCAAAAAGAGATTGCACGATTAATGAATCTGACGCAAGCTTTGAAGAGTAACTTCACATTAAATAAATGAAAAGAATTGTACCATGATTCATGGAGGCTAGAGTCAGTTGTACCCACTCATGACCACAAAAGAGCTTGTAAGTAGAAATTTGTAAAGATGAGTCAATAAAAAGAGAGCCTAATTAACCATTAAAAAAAATAAAAATAAAAATAGATTTAAAAGAATAATAAATAAATAAATATATTTATTTATAATGTTAACCTTTATAATAGCCGTTTCATTTTTTTGTCAAATAAAAAGAAATTAAAAGTTAAAAAATTATCAAATACATTATACATGAAGTCAAAGCATTATCAAATACATTATACATGCCTTGCCGTAAGGATAATAAAGTTATTCTCGTTAATAAATATTTTGATATTTTCATTAATAAATATTTTGACGCAATGATGTCAATAAAGATATTCTCATTAATAAAGGAGAACAATGGACCATAATTAAATTGATGGTGATAGTATGTTTTTTTTAAATGGGAAATTTAAAGGTGTTATTGAAGATTTTTTTTTAAGTGGGGAATTTAAAGGCACTAATGATGATGATAATGATTTTTTTCCAAGTGGAAAATTTAATGGCATAAATAATGATAATATCAATAATGATAATGTTTTTCCTTAAAGCAGGGCAGTGAATGTCATTGATAGAGTTGAATAAAGAGTTGAATGGTGTACCTAGTGACAATGGCGAGGATGCTAATCATTTCCTTACTAATTCTAATATTTCCCCTAGTGATGAGATTGAAAATGTAGATGATGATGGCCCTAGGAAAGGATATCAAGTTATAAGTCATTAAGTGTATTGGTTGGAGATGGCGATCATTTCCTTATAAATTTTCGTACAATGTTGAGCATAGACATTGAGGATGATACTTTTAGTGATGAGGAAATTCCTACTAGCAATGATGGTGATATTTCAATAAAAACAATGCAAAAAATACTAAGCAACACTTAATCTATGGCCAAGAAAAGGTGTATACATTTTTATATAAATCCAAAATACTGCAGTTATAGAAGGTCTTAGAAACAATTTCTCATTAGTCCGATGAATTTGATTTCAAGTAAATTTACCAAAAAGAATATTTTAGAGGTCTAAATTATGAGTATGTCTGGGAGAAAAGGAAGATATAATTGACAATAAGTTAAAAATAAATAAATAAATAAATAAATAAACCAAAATGGATATTTAGTGGGATCCATGATATCTATATTGGTAGATTATGATTATTGAATTGAAATCTTTTTGATATACAAAAATCTTTCAAAATAGTTTACTCAATTGGTATTATTTGTATATCAATAATTTAAACATGATTAAAAAAGATCCTACATTTTTTTCAAAGATACATGAACAACATGTTGTAGTGGCTACAACCACCCTCCAAATTTTTTCCTATGCTTCATTTTGGAGCCTCCCTCCTAAATCACAGCAACTTGTCTCGCAGTGACCTAGGTACTTGTCCTTTGATCAAGCTTTATATTTTGTGTTTTGGCTTGTTTTTTCTTACCTGGTTTACGGTCTAACCCAAAATACGATCTCTTGACTTGGTTTCAACCTAGTTCCAGGCTTGCCCTAGTGAACTATGCAATCCTTGAGGGAAACCAACCTTGCTCTCAGGAATTGTGCAATCCAAGCCAACAATGAGCCTTCAGCTCCATAATTGCGTAGAGCCAGCTGATACCCATCCTTCAGCTGGGAAACTATGAAGTGCATGAGACACAGCCAAGGCCACTCAGCCCAGAAATTGCGCAAAAGCTTTCCCTCAGCAGATGCCTGATGCATGAGCTAGTAAGTTGCCTAGTTCTCCCCGGAACTATATAATCTCTCTGGGCAATGCATGACAACTTTTTCCTGAAAAATCAAAAAGTAAAAAAGCTAAAAAGAATCCATATAAAATAGGGATCTATTTTTAGCGGTCCAGAGGTGGCACTTGAGTTATTTTGGAAATTGTCGTCAAGTGTCGCTTTTTCCTAGATTTTTAGCCTTTGCGTTATAAATCCTAAATCAACCAAATCTATTTAATGGATGCTGCTAGTGCTAATTTGAAAATTCGATCTTGGAGCTTTGACATTCTCAAGGAGATCCAGGAACCTTCAACATAGTCATCACAACTTTTCCGGGTAAGTCTTGCTTTTCTAGTCTTTTGCTGCTTTTTTTGTCGCTTTTGTTTGTTTGGCTTGTGAGAGTGTTGTTTTACTTGTTTTATTGAACGACCACTGATGTTTTGATTTGTTTTATCTTGTAGAAGTGTTGTTTTAAGTTTTGCATTTCCTTTCCCAAGTGTCGCATGCATTACCCAGTTTTTGCACTAACGGTCATTATTGCGGTGACTCTCTCCACATACTTCATTGTTCTTCAATTTGATTGATTCTTGCACTTGTTTTATTTACATGCATCATCATTCACTAAGATCTATACCCACCATCACTTCCACCTTCAGATCTGCTTGTTTTCATGCTCCTAGTGGGCAGATCTGGGCTCCCTTAGCACGGATCTCACTCCTCCCTAGCATGCACTGCACATTTCTAGATTTGAAGGCTTTGCCTTGGCTCTACGAATTGCACAAAGGTTTCTAAGGCCTGGCTCCAACCACACACTACACAGTTCCAGGAGTCAATCCTGTGCCTTGGCCACTAGGATTGCGTAATGTGAAGTATCACATAGCCTAAGCCTAACTAGATTGCGCATTGCGCAGTTCCAATTAGCAATACCTCCCCACTGGAAGCTAGGACTGCACAATGCGCTCAACCAACTAATAGTCAGTCACCTCTGAGAGCCCAAATTGCACAATTCTTCCCAGCAGTTGCCCAGTTTTTTGTTTGGTTTGTTCTTGAAGTGATTTTGGTTTCAAGCTAATATTTGCATGCCATGAGTGTCCTCTATGTCTCCGGGTAGATTAGTTGTTAAGAAAATCTCCAAAAGTTACAGGTAACATGGCTTCCAAGAGAGTTGCATCAAAGGATAATGTTGAGTGTAACACTAGGGAAGCATTTGAGAAGGTGTCAGTGAATTTTCTAGTTTATGCACACTTAGTTGTTCATTGAGAAGGGAATGAAGTTAACATGGCAGGAAATCAAGGATATCTTTGTAGGGAACTTCAAAGAAGATCTAGAGGATTGACAGGTGTATGTCAATGTCCACCAGTTAGTCTTACATAAGGTTGTATGCAGGTACCCCGCCTTCCCATGTGCATACATCATCCACTAGATTGCCTCACACACATATCTAGAGATTATGACATTGAACAGTGTCAGTGGGACACAACTTGCTACCTTCAGGATGAATAAATATCATCAGATGTATCACTTACCTTAGTCGGTTAACCGCATGGATACACTTTTCTATGCCACCCACAGCTATGTGAACACCAGAGACATTATAAATCACTAGGTGAAAGATTCATCAAAGTTCAGAATGAAACCCAATCATGTTTATAATACTAAGTCACTTACAAAGGCTTGTCGTCTCTTTATCATCTTTGCATGCTGATTGTACGGTCAAGAGAGCATGAAGACCTTTCCGGAGAATTGGGTAGTTGTGTTAGACCAGTTGGTGAATGATGGAAGGCCATTTAACTTGTCATATATGTTGGCTCTTCAAATGAAATTCCATGTGAATAACACCTAGAATTCCCCCAAGGATGAGAAAGTGAGATTCTACATGTTTGCATATTTACTTGATGCAATATGTGCCCAACATCAGTTTCCTAGCATGGGTTGGACATGGACACCGAAAGAGATTGTCATCAACATTTATTGCAAGTTCCTTTCCGATTGTAGCTACTGAGGAGTTATGGCAAGTCTAGCTAACCATTTCATCATACCAGTGTACAAGTTGATCTTTGAGTAGGATCCACCTTGCGTGTCCCAATAAGCAATGGAGGAAATACTTAACATTGCAGATTAGTACGCCTCACCCGGTTGCACCTTTATCAGGATGTTTGGCGCAGAGAAGCCTCCACATGTTCTACCAAGATATGCCACAGACAAGTTGGTCATGCAAGAGGTCTCATATCACATCTCCACGGGGTTATCAACAGGACTACACAAGAAGAATAAGGCACCATGTCCCGCCTGCCCTTTGTGGATTGGATTGTATGAGATTAAGAGCTTGTAAGATGTGGATGTCTAAGTTAAGGAGATAGTGAATTTTGAGTTTGGAACCAAATACTTCAATCTGTATGATCCCCATGGTATTTGCAAGAACCACTGTGCAAAGGTGTATTATCCATGGATCCACGAGACATGTCATTGGGTAGACGAGGACCCTTAGAGGTATTGTTACAACTGCTCCAAGATCAATGAACTGGTCAGTATAGCCACAACATGGAAAGTTGCTCTGCAAGCAGGAGCACTGCAAGAAGCAACAACAAAAGAAACAATAAGCAAGAAACTAGCGTAGGACAAGGGTAAGAGGAAGATTGTCAAGAACCCAAAGGCTGAGCAAAGCTACAAGTTCAAAGAAGATCCTATCATTGAGAAAGCATATTTGGCAGCGGAGGCAAAGAGGCAACAACGCATAAAGAGAGCAAAGCGAAGGAAGAGATAAAAGCAAAGGTTGCAGGAAGCAGAAAGGAAGTTGCAGGAAATAGAGAATAAGTTGAAGGAAGAACATGAGCTACAAAGGAGAGAGAGGGAAGAGAAGCACAAATAGGAAAAAGAAGAATGGAAAGGCACTATGACAGAGCAAATTGCGCCCATAGAGGTTGAGGAGTCAGAATAACCAGCAGATGAAGAAGAGGGTGAGCAGATGTAGGATTGGGGGCTTGCTCAGAAAATTGAGCAAATGGTTGAAGTAATGGACATGGAGTTGGGACAGGAGCCACATGACCAAGATACTAATCTCATGCTAAGAGCACCCAAGGACGCTTCTCAGTCTCCACCACCTCTAGTGTTAGAACCAGTCCCAAGCGAGCAAGGAGAGGTTGTTCTCCTTGATGATGATCTGATGATGGATGTGTACAATCTATCATTTGATGAGTTACAGCAGAATATTGTAAAGGCGCAGAGAAATTTTTTTCCGGGTGACCACGCATCACTTGTATTTATGAATGAAATAGTGATATTGTGAGATGTCAGAAATCATCCAGTCGTCATGGCCGATGCCACTATGGCTTATGAAGGAGACACAAGCTCAAATGTCAAGTTTCTATTAGCAGAGAATGAACATATGGAAAAGAAATTGCAAGCGGCTAAGAAGAAGGCAGAATAATCTGCAAGACTCACAATGGTAGAGATGAGGAAAGAGATACTTGTTGAAGTATCAACTCTTGAGGCCAGCATGTGGAAACTCTATGACGGATTTTTCACTGTACATAAGGAAATTATCCATCTATATGGTTTCCAACAGCAAAGCAGAAAGGTTGTCCAAACTCTTAAGGACATACATGCTGCCATCGCCCATGTGCAAGAATGGAAATGAGGTACAAGGGAGCCCTCCTTCACTTTCCAAAGATGATGAAGCCACAGGTAGAGCTAGAGAAAGCAAGGATTCAAATGTTCATCCAGAAAAATGAGCAGCTCACCCCGTTCGTCAGTAGCATACAAGCTTCATATGCATGGTTGTATAAGAGTTTTCATGTCCTGGTAAGAATGCAGAGGATCCCATTAATCGGTTCCCTCACCAAAGCTAAGGAGAAGAACCAAGTCCGGCTAGAGGTCGAGAGGTACATGGAGCAGCGAAGGGGAGAGGCCACCAGCGATGACTTGGAGTTGACACATAAAACATGCAAAAGTACATTGGTAGTCCTGTCGTAGTCAATACCATGTTGCACATGCTTAAGGATGAGTTAGACAAGGATTCCAAGGCCATATAACTAGAAGCTATGGAGGCAAGAGTCTGCTATCAGAAAGATGCTATCAAGAAGTTTGGGGAAACCATAGCATAGTACCAAGCTTGGTATTAATATGTCACTGAGAATCATCAAGTGGAGGTTACCCAGTTGATCTTTCCCCAAAATTTTGAGTCATAGTGTTTGGCCTTGTTAGGCTGTCTCTAGCTTATTTTGTCTCACATGGGTACATGTGGAAAATGTATATTATTTGTAAATATGTTGTAAGTGAAATTCTAAGTGTCATTAGTGGAATGTGAACAGTCACTATGTATTGTAATGAGTCATTTGTAAAGAAGGTGGAGAGTCATGAGGGTATTCAAAGAGTCACAAGGGGGAATGTCAAGGGTAACCCCACTCTTTGTTATAAATAGAACCTCATAAATCATAGAACGGGCTTTTAGGAGCGAAGCTTTTGGCTAAGTTTAGGCTTAGAGAAGGCTTGGTACTATTATGATGGGCCTTGGCTTATCCGCAGCATAGAGCGAGTATAATTCTTTAGAGAAGCATGTGTTCTTAATTGTAATCTTCCACTACTGGGGCTAGTGGATATCAATGGTGTATGTATGGATGGAAATTTCACTTATAATAATAATAAATGAGCCAACACGCTTTCATGCATATGTTTTTATTGGAGTTGGACTATTTTGGTTGCTTTATCAATGTATGTTGTTTAACTTACACATTTTCTTATGAACTACTTTTTATGCAATTGTATGAATCTTGTTGAATGTATGTTGTTGGATTAACCTGTCACTTTGTTTTTTGGACTATTCTGCATTTCAGTTTGTGATGTCATTTCGCTCATGTGTTCCTCTTAGGTTGCGTACTATTATAGTCCTCTAAGGGGCACACTTCATTTTCCCCTCTGTGTGTTAGAACCCCCATACATCTCACTTGACTCGCTGCAAGGTCACACACTTGCTTCATCCCAAAGTTATCATACTTACCTCTATGTGCTACCATGGTCAAGGCACTACATTACCACCCACTATTGGGATTCCTATTCCAAATGGTGCGAGGTCTAGTTGGGACTTCTTACAGGGGAGATCCCCTTGAATGTTGGCAGGTCCAGCACCGTCAACATTTATGGTGGTAGAAGGAGGGATAGATGACAAGTTGATCCCTCAGTCTTTTTCGAATATTTTCACATCACTCATGACTTACATTACAATCTCAACCCCGACATGTTTTTCTCACAGTCATGATCTCGATGTGTTGGTGGATGTTATAGATGACTTTCATGACTTAAATATGATGGCCAAAGCATAACATCCCTATTGATTCACATAATTTCCTCTTTGGGTTTCTGTGACAAGAATGAAGCACCCTCAGTTGACATTTCCTGTGGGTTGTTCACTTACAAGTTCGAAGGGCACACTAAGAAATGGTGTCTCACATTGCCCATAACCTCTATACACTCTTTCAACCACATGTTCAAAGAGTTAGGTCATTCTTTATTCTTTTATGACTGTAAAGCATTTAATCACAAAATTTTAAAATTACAAAAAGAACCTGACGAATCCATTTCCCACCTTTATGATCACTTTCGTAATTATTGTTTTGAATTTTCGGAAGACAAAGTTGATCGGAAATTTCTGACTGAAATATTTCAGTAGCTTGTTCACATCTCAAAAAATCCACATGAGTTAGAATCTTTCGAACCCCTCCCAACATACCTCAATGTTAGAGCTTCTAAATCCGAGATGAACATGGTTTTTGTCACAAGTGACCCTCCACCCCCTTCTCATAAAAAAACTCTAGCTCCCTAGGACAAGGTGGGAGAAGTTGCGAACCTACCTGTTGAAATTTCACGTTCTCATCCCACCCCACCTGCTTTGGATTTCTGTGCAGATTTGGAATGCAAGCCTGATGGTTGTCACATGGTCTCATCCCCTCGGCCTCCATCCACTGGTTCCTTTGGTCCTCCAGATTTTAGTGTGTTGTGTTCATCCATTCCAGATTCCACATGTGATGTTCACGAGGATCAAGTTATGGACGAAGCTGGTGTTGGGCAGGCAACCTCCGCTATCATTTTTTATGAATATGTGCAGAAATTTGAACAAGAAGCTGCGGTGAAGGATGACATCCTTTGCTGCACCTCGTCTACTTTATCCTGACATCTTTTGCAATTCTGCCATTTTTTTTTTTCTTGTGAAAATCTCTTTTCGAATTTTTCCACCACAAAACACACGAGATGCCATTTTGTCATTTGATTGTGGATAGGACAAATATTTCCTCCCGAATCCACTTGATCTCTCATATTTCATTTATGGAAATTCGGACAGTGAAAAAAATTGTTTCTCATTAACCCCTCTTTACGATTCGTCAGATCATGAGGATGTTGATGTCCATCTTGAATTTTCTAATCATGGTTGTCATGATATTTTAACTCATTCATTTGATCGCAATTATGATTCACCTATTGTTGATCTTTCTAAGCCACTGGTCTTTGAGGATCCACCTTCTGATTAAGTGGAAACCCCTCAAGCTATCAAGGCACTACAGCCTAAGCTGATGGTTATGTCAGGTTCTCGTAGCCTTGCAGTCAGCTCCACTTATGATTAGAAATTAGTTGAATCTCCCCAGGCTCTTTATTAATCTCCTATTCACATTGAAAATCAATCTAGTTTACAATTTTCACATCCTCCACCAAAATCACATGATCCTATCGGTCATGCATTGGAGTCATACGTAGAAAGCATTGTTACGAAACAAAAATTTTCTTCCTTCTACATGTTTTCTCATTTTTCATGTTCGAAAGAGTGTACATCCTTATCATCCATGCACAATGTAACACAACACCATGATACATCTGCAGGGTGCCTTTTATGTGCTTTCAATCATTTCTTTTCTGTAGACGCATTCAAACTTCGAACATTTTGGTTTGGATTGTTTTATCTTTCTTGTGTATTGGTTTTCTTAAATATCTTTCTTGTTAACCATGTCGTCACCTGCATGGGCTAACTTCACGTAATTTGGCCAATGCTCTACTTAGCTTAGGAGTAGGAGTAGTGTTTTCTTTCTCTTTTGTTTAATTACTCTATTTTTCTTCTTTCCTTTGCTTCTTTGTTTATGCACCCGTAGGATTAGTTTCCACAAGAAATCATGTTTGGCTTCTTGAAACAAGTAGGGTGAAATCCAAGAGGATTTTTAAAACTATCAACACTTGGTTATATTTCTATTCCCTCTCTTTATGAAGATCTTTCTTTTCTTCTAGTTGATGATACCCTAATGGAAAATGGATTCCTTTTAGAGTGAGTCTTGGTGAAATGACAATGCTTCCACTTTTAACAAGTACCGCCTACTTTAATCAATTTTCTATATTTGGTTAACCCTTGTTAACTTAGTCAAGTAGAGTAAGGTGAAGGGGGAAAACCTTAACAAGAATGTTAGAGGTATATATAAACATCCTTCTCTGAAGGTACAACCTCTTCTGCTCTCAATAAGTCAGGATCCCTCTTCCACCTCATGAAATAAATAAGTGTCTATGCGTAGTTCTTGGAAAAATAAAAAATGAAATGAAAAATAAAATAAAGGCAAAAGAAGAGAAAGGCTTCCTGTGCAGAGAGGTGAAGCAAGTAACTCCGTCAGGGTACTATCTAGGCTCGCTAGCAGCAAAGCAATGGTTTTGTTGTTGAAGTCACTCTGCCAAGGTATTGTTTAGGCCTACTGGCAACAGAGCAACACTAGAGATGAAATTAAAACTCTGATAGTCTAAGTTGCATCAATATACCCCTCATCCCCAATCGAAATAACTCACTTGAATTGGCTAGCTATGTGTGTTTCTGATAAAGAGAATGGTAGGGACTACATATTTAACTCAAGCTAGTGAAGTATCCATGACGATGGAAGAATCGAACAATACTTCTAGAAGAGTTAGAATCGCTTTACATGAGACAAGGTCCATACAGAGAGCTAGAGTTCTACCAGTGTGTTTCCAACATTGTAGCGGCTACAACCACCTTCCAAAATTTTGCCTATGCTTCATTTTGGAGCCTCCCTCCTAAACCACAACAGTGTATCTCGCACTGACCCAGGTACTTGTGCTTTTATCGAGCTATTTCTTTTGCATTTTGGCTTGTGTTTTCTTACTTCGTTTACTGTTTAACCCACAAGTCGATCTCTTGACTTCGTTTCAACCCGGTTCCAAGCTTGCCTTAGTGAATTGCGTAATCCTTGCGAGAAACCAGGCTTTCTCTTGGGAATTGCACAATCCAAGCCACTAGTGAGCCTTCAGCTCCAGAATTGCGTAGAGCCAGCTAACACCCAACCTTCAGCTAGGAAACTGTGCAGCGCATGAGAGGCAGCCAGGGCCACTTAGCCGAGAAATTGCGCAGAAACTTTCCTTTAATAGTCACCCGATGCATGAGCCAGTGAGTTGCCAATTCAACCTAGAAATGTGCAATCTCTTCAAGCAATGCATGGCAGCATTTTCCTGAAAAAGAAAAAAGAATAAAAGTTGAAAATCATCTCTAGAAAATAGGGATCTATTTTTAACAGTCTGGAGGTGGCACTTGAGTTATTTTGGAGACTGACGCCAAGTGTCGACTTTTCCTACATTTTTGGCCTTCACGTCATAAAACCTAAATCGAACAAATCTATTTAATGGATGCCACTAGATATCATTTTCACATTCGATCTTGGAGCTCTAGCATTCTTGAGGAGATCCAGGAACCTTCAACACAGTCGTCACAACATTTTTGGGTAAGTCTTGCTTTTCTAGTCTTTTGTTGCTTTTTCTGTAGCTTTTGTTTGTTTGGCTTGTGAGAGTGTTATTTTACCCATTTATTGAGAAAATGTTGGTGTTTTGATTTTTTTTAGCTTGTAGAAGTGTTGTTTTAAGTTTCACATTTCCTTTTCCAAGTGTTGCATGCATGACCCAGCTTTTGCACTAATGGTCGTCGTTTCATCGACTCTCTCCACATGCTTCATTGTTCTTCAGTTTGATTGATTCCTACACTCGTTTTATTTTCATGCATCATCATTCACTCATATATGCACCCACCATCATTTCCACCTTCATATTTTCTTGTTTTCATGCTCCCATTGAGAATATCTAGGCTCTCTTGGCCCAGATCTTGCTCCTCCCTGGCATGCACTGTGCATTTCTGGATCCCAAGGCTCTTCCTTGGCTCTAGTGTAACAACCAAAAGTCATATACACAGAGAAAATATTAAAATAATTCATAGACAAAGATATCCATTGTAGGACAATAATTATAAATTGTATATTGTATAAAGAATTGATATAGGATGAGATACCAATGAGAATGAGGGTCTTGTATATATAGCCAGGTAAGTACCCTTTCACAAACAGTTATGTCCTTAGGGACATACCTTTTCATTAATTGCTAACTAATTAATCATTAGTATTATTTGTTGTTTTTTACATTATTTGTGTTTATTTTAATATAAATTTAGTTTGTTACATCCAGGAATTGCGTAGAGGCTGCCAACACTTGTCCAACTATGCACTACGCAGTTCTAGGAACTAGCCCTGAGCCTTGGCCACTGAGATTACGTAATGCATAGTCTCACTTGGCCTAAGCCTGACTGAACTACGTATTGCGCAGTTCCAATCAGCAAGACCTCCCCACTGGCAGCTGGGACTACACAATGTGCAAAACTAGCTGGCAGTCAGTCACCTCTAAGAGTTCAGATTGTGGAATTCTTCCCAGTAGTTGCCTAGTTTATTGTTTGGTTTGTTCTTGAAGTGATTTTGGTTTCAAGCTAACATTTACATGTCATGAGTGTCCTCTATGTCTCCAAGTACAACAGTTGTTGAGAAACTCTCGAACACTTACAGGTAACATGGCTTCCAAGAGAGTTGCATCAAAGGATATTGTCGACAGTAGCACTGGGGAAGTAGTTGAGCAGGTGTCACTGAATTTTCTAGTTTATGCAGACACTCAGTTGTTCATTGAGAAGGGCATGAAGTTAACATGGCAGGAAATCATTGATATCTTTGCAGGGAACTTCAAGGAATATCTAGAGGATCGACAAGTGTATGTCAATGTCCACCGGTTAGAATTACATAAGGTTGCATATAGGTACCCTGCCTTCCCATGTGCGGACATCATCCACCATATTGTCTTACACACAGATCCAAGGACTATGACATTGAGAAATGCCAGTGGGACACAACTTTCTACCTTCATGACAGAGAACTATCATCAAATGTATCTTTTACCTTAGTCGGTGAACCACATGGATCCACTTTTCTATGCCACTAGCTATGTGAACACCAGAGACATTATAAAGCGTTGGGTGAAAGAGCCATCAAAGTTCAGAGCAAAACCCAATCGTGTTTACAAGACTAATTCACTTAGAAAGGCCTCTTTGCAAGGTCACACACTTGCTTCCAAGGAAAATTTTAAGGATGGAAAATTTTCTTGAAGTTTAAAAACATTGGCCAATCTCAATAATCACTAATATGCAAACTATAAAAAAAAAAAATTGATATATTTGTAAAATTATTCAAATTTATAATAATTTTATATATAGCCTCTATATAATGTTGGCGATTTTTATGGTAAAATCATTTATATTCTAAAATTTGGGCGAATCATCTTTAATAAAAATTAGAAATTGGTGAATCTTTTTTGTGGAAAAATCATGGAAAATTAGCCCAGTGGGCGAATATTAGCCCCTAAAATTTTCCATGCTTGATTCATCCCCAAGTTATCATACTTACCTCTGTGCGCTACCGTGGTCAAGGAATTACATTACCACCCACTGCTAGGATTCCTACTCCAACGATCTGAGGTTTAGTTGGGACTTCTTACCGGGGATATCCCCTTGAATATTGGTGGGTCCAACACTGTAAACACAACACAATAAATCATTAACAAACATTGAAATGTTATGAATACATGAGCTCTTTTCCAACCATGGATAGTTGATACTAGATCAAAACACAATGTACATTTTAGATAATTTCACAAGTCATGAAATCTACAACTTATACAAATAATATGTTGAAACTATTAATTGAAAAATAAATTCATTACATATGCACATTTTACAAGACTAGAAAAAATAATTGAACAATCTCTATGTACTCCTTGGAAGTCAATGATGGGGGTTTGTAGTACATGAGCTTCTCTAAAGAAAAGAAAGGATAGAAAGAGGTATATATCTACATACTTATATTTTAAATCGAATAGTATTCAATCATGAAAACTCATTATGAATATTTTTGTTTTATTTTATTTGTTGATTTATTATTAAAGAACTTCAAGAATATCATTATCATTTAAATGAATGAAAAAAAATGTACAAACATTGAAAGAACTATGATGACACCCCAATAAATATATGATTTGATAATTGGCAACATGGATTAAAGAAAAAGACTCTTTTGCCACATGTTCTTTGTATGCCAAAGAATCTAAACAATGGAAATATAATGCAATTTCACTTGCTTGTTGTATCCGCTTTAATGGACAAATGCTTCCAAGTGTTTACTTCACAACAGCAAATATTCATAATGATATAAATCTGACTATCACCATAATCATCATATACTTATTGTTGGCCCAACAATCTTCCTCAAGTTTTGTATTTAAAGCAAACAACATTATTCATGAAAATAGAAAACAAATTTTATCTCAGCCTATCTTTATACTTTAGCGGAGAAAAAAAAAACCTAATCTATTTTGGAGATTATTCCTAGCCTAATTCATGCATGCATGAGATACACTTATTTTGACTTAAATATAAACTTTCACTTTTTTACTCAAGTGAATTATAAAATATAATTACTTTTCTAAAATATCTCAAACTACTTTTCACATGTTCACACTAAATCTATACAAAAGTTCTTAGCCAAGCTATAATTCTCAACACTCCCTCTTAGTGAGGAAGGAATTATGCAGCAATCTAAGTTTGTCTCTAAATGCCTCAAACTTCTATCTTTTCAAGGACTTGGTTAAAATATTAGCTACTTATTGATTGGTGCGAATATTTTAGAGCTTCATTGTCCAATCTAAACCATGTCTGGCATCAAGTGATATATGATATCTATATGCTTGGATCTATCATGAAACACTAAAATCTCAAATTTTGATACCAGTATTATTATCATGGTAGATCATTGTAGGGCCCAACTCTTGATCAAACAATCCTGCAAATAATTTGTGAAGCAAGATAGTCTCACAACTAGTAGTAGTAGTTTCCATGTATTCTATCTATGCTGAATTAAGTCCATAAAAACTTGTTTCCCACTAAAACATGATAACATCATTAATCCCAAGGTAAAGAAACACCCTACAATAATCCTCTTGTCCACTTCATTGTCTACTTAATTTAAGTCAGAATGGCCCTACAACTTCACTATACCATCTCCAAGATATCTCAAACCATACTCCATTATGCCCTTCAAATTTATGGGCACATATATCGCTGCTACCCAATCATCTTGACATGGCTCCACCATGAATCAGCTTAAGGTTTTCATTGTAAAGCATATATCTAGAATGATGTTGAACAAATACATCAAGGAACTTATCAGTTGTGTATATATTGTGAGATCAACCAACTCTAAATTTGAAGCTTTCACCTTCTCCAAATTAGTGATCATGGATGTGACCATAGGTTTGTATTCCTCCATCCAAAATATCTTTTAATATTTGAAGTACATACTTACATTCCCCAAGGAAAATCTATTTTGGTCTCTGTCAAACCTCCAACCCAAATAAATAAAGAATCATGTTGATGTCCTTCATCTTGAACTTAAATTTTGTGTGTATTTTGAAACCTACAATAAGCTTCTTAACACCCGTGAAAAACAAGTCATCTACATAAAACACCAAAATAAACATATCGATATGAACCTGCTTAAGTCCATATAAGGCTTTATTAGGCCTGCACACATGGGACTCTTTTACATTTACCTCAAACTTCCCCTAAGGTTGTATTATCTACACCTCTTCCTCAATGATCCCACTAAGGAGATTTGTATTCACATCCATACGACCACCACATAAATGAATCCAAGGAAATAACTTCTCTAATGGAAACGTAACTAGAAATTGGAGCAAATCTCTTATCATAGTCAACTCACCCTCTCTAGGAGAGCTATCTCACAACAAACCTTGATTTGAACTTCTCAACGCTACCATATTTTGCATGATTGACTTGTAGAACCACCTAGAAATCACAATTGAATTTCCCTCTAGTCTTGGCAATATTTCCCAAACATAATTCTTCATGATTGAGATGTATTCCTCCACCATTGCATCTCGCCATAAATTTTGATCTACCACCCCCTAAAAGATAAAAATCTCAAAGTTTAGAATGTTGCTCCACAAAGCCATGTAATTTGGAAACTTCTTTAAATGTTTGCTCACTCTGAATTTTCTTCTAGGTCAGCATGCTCTTGATCATCTATCAATGTCTAATTGAACCATTGAGGTCTCCTAGAAAAGGCGGAAGGGATGATTGTCTCCCCCTCTTGACCAAAAGAATGTTGTACTATGATGGAAATCACAAGTGACCATGGCTCAACCTTCAAGGCTTATTCTCCTCATCCTCTATCACTAGAATAGGTTAATGGAACTTCTTGGATGCAAAGTGTGCCTCAAACTTTACATCCCAATTCACTATCAAGTAAAACTTGACTCAGTGAAAGAGTCAAAGTTACCCGATCAATAGTGGTGGTTTTGGGGACAAGGTTTTGTGCCCATAGAATACATGTAATGAAGCCTTTAAAAGGCCTAGGAAAACTTCATTTCAATGGGGGTCGAGGGGAGTTAAGCGGTTAGGGCTCACTTGGCTAGCTTGGTTGAGTTTTGGCCAAGGACACTAATATAATTTTGTTAGCCAATTTTTCCTTGGATTGAGATTTTCTAGGATAAAACATTATGTTTATGTTTTATGTATTGCATTGTTATGTTTATTTGTTTTTTCTCTTAGTAAATTTATTTTGTCTCTGGTAATTTTAACATGGTATTAAAGTTGAAGGCTTATTTACAGGTTGGATACTTGCATATGATGGATATATTAGACCCAAGTGTTGGCTTCAGAGGGATGCCTTTGTTTCCAATGGTTTCTTTGGTCCAGTGAGTGTGATAGAGGGGCATGAGTATGGAAATAAGAAGAAAGTGAATTCAATGGAATCGAAGAACATATTCCTAAGCAATGGAAACATAGAGCATGTGGAGTCTAGATCATGTTCATTGTGTGGTTCGTGTTGTTGTGTGTTGTATCAAAGGGAATGTTGTTCAAGCTACATGAGGCATGGGTCTAGGTGATGATTATGAAGCACAAGAACATGGAATTGGAAGAGCAAATCAAAAGTCTATGTGCATTGATTCACAGGGAGAACAAGCACAAAACTTGGATCTAGAGAGAAAAAACATAGGGTGAGAGGATGGCTATAACAACAATGAAAGACAAAATATTATTATTTTATAATGGGATTAAATTTCTATCACATGTAAATGGGCATACTACTGTAAGAATTATTAGGGCATGTAAACCCTTGGGAAATTACGAATAAAGTATGGAGTTAGACCTAAGCGATAAGAGGCATGCCAATTTATACCCTGGATAAAAAATTTGAGTGGGTTAGGGCCTGCAGGTGAGTGGATTGGTTCACTTGGCCAATTTGGTCGAATTTGTCAAGGGAAACCCTAAGCCAAGTTTTAAAGGGGGATCGTTAGGTAAAATTTGATTCAGTGAGTGAGTCAAAGTTACTTTCTCTATAGTGGTGGTTTTGGGCACATGTTTTTGGTTTCCCATGGTTTTATGCCCATAGAATGCATGTAATGAAGTCATTAAAATTTTTGGGAAAATTTCATTGTAATGGGCCATGGGAGGTGAGTGATGAAGGCTCACATGTTTGGCTTAGCCCTATTTTTTCTAAGGACACTAATAGAATTTTGTTACCTAGGTTTTCCTTGGATTAGGATTTTCTAGGGTAAAACATTGTATTTATGGTTTGTATATTGTGTTGCTCTACTTATTTATTTTTCTCTTAGTAAATTTAATTTTCTCTCTGGTAATTTTAGCATTCACTAGTGTCTCCTTATATTTTTTAATTTGGGCACTTTAAGCCTTTGAATTCTCATTGTAGCCCACAAATAAAATATTCATGCTAGAAGGCTCAAACTTGGTCCTCTTCTTTGTTGATACATGTATATAAACTAAACAACCAAATATGTTAAAATGAATCACCTCTAGCTTCACGCTAATGAATTCCTCATCTGGTATATTATCCTCCAACATACTATGAGGACATCAATTCTTAATATAAACTATTGTGTTGCATGCATGTACCCAAAGAAATATTAGTAAGTCTCAGTAATGTATCATGGCCTTAGAAACCCTTATGATGGATGATTCTTTCACTCTGCAATCCCATTCAGAGGTATACTTTCCCCATTTTCCAATCTCAAGACTTCGATATTCTTACCTATCTGGTTTTCAACTAGAGCTTTGAATTCCTACAACATACTAAAGACCTCAACCTTGGTCTTTAAGAATTATAAAGAATTATCTAACTCAATTTGGAAGGGAATAATACCATCTCTTCCTACCAAGTACTTTGCATCACCACCAAGCTCAACCTGTACTCCTAAGTCCTTCTTCTTGAGAATATATAACAACTATCAGGTTGATGTTATATGTCAAGATGCCCCACTATCTACATACCACACATACTTCGAAATAATGCTAGTAGATAGGAAAGATTGTTGATTTTTCCAATACAATAGATGCAAGTATTTTATTTTTGAACTATAATAACTACTTCCAATGATGTAGATGTTATTTAATTCAAAAGATGATCATTAAGTAATTATACTTCAGAAATTCAACCACATAGGAAATATAAAAATAGAGACCACAATGTACAAAGAGACAACAAGATTTTACCCTAGGAAAAACCACTAAGGGGGGAAAACCCAACCAACATTTTCTTGGCTAATAAATGCAACAAGAGATACATTATAGTCAAACTAACCAATGAGATGAAAATCACAAGATTCCTAAGGTACCAAGTCAAACTTCCCAAATCACTTCAAGGAGTCTTTCAATGAACTTTCTTCAGGTTTGTAATAGGGATGAATTTCAGCCTCTCTTTTGACTCAAGTTTTTAGACTTATTCTTCTTCGGTTTCCTTTGATATGCTAGATCAAAAATACACTTAAATATGTGATGTGAATTATGCTTGGAGTGGAGACAAGTGATATCTATATATACAAAATAGAAGGGGGTCGAATATGAGTCTCTTAGCACGGACGACTTCATCACTAGGAGGCTAACTTAGGCATCTTATGGTGTCTAAAATACAAATTTAAATTTTCATTTTCTTACTCTTGATAAGGTCATGAATAACATGCCTTGTAAGATTTTCTTTTGAATATAAAAGCAATAAATATTTCCTTTTCTTGCAAGCATGAGGAACATGCTTCAAATATTTTTTCTTTTGAAAATATAATTTATATTTTGTTATTACAAATACAAATGAATATTATGAAGATTGACCATAGCTACAAAATTAAACACTCCCTCTTAGCTAGTGCCATAAACCTACAAATATATTAAAATATCTGACAAAAATTAATTCAAGAGACAATATGAGAATAACATAAAATGCTTCTTTATCAATATTAAACACATGAGGTAGGGTAACAACATACAATTACTCCTTAAGGAAGGAGAACACTCCACAAGCCATACACTTGTCAATACAAACAATACTCAACATATATCTAATGGAGAATCTCTAGCCTCTATATAGGCTTCATACATACAATACCATGGGAAAAATCATGAGCCCTCAATACCATACATCTGATACCATGGGATTATTTAATTTACATCTTGTTATTTACTAACTACTTGTGGTCCCTTGCATAATGTGGGTTAACCACTTTATTTATTAACTATGGAGCATTTGTTAATCATCATTAATTAAACTAAATAATTGTGGTCCCTTTTTATCATGAGGTTCAACCACTTACATTTGTCATTAATGCAAGCTTTATTTACTAAACTAACTAATTGTGGTCCCATTTTTACATCTCATTATGCCCTTGTGTACCCCCTTATGTACCCCATATTATCCTCCCCTAGGTATACTACAACTAGGGAGGTATTCATAGTGATTATCCAGATGTTCTTTATATACATGATATCTCTAAGGAAAGATACAACTCATCGATAGCATCATCAACTAGGTCAACGCTCTCGACATATATCAACGTTGTTGTCAATAGGGACCACAACACAGGTTAGCACTCCTATTTAATGGTACTCACTCAACTAGTCACCATGACCCAGTGGGTTCCTCACCTCATGGTACCCTGACTAGTCCACAGTTGCCATCACCCATCGTCCAACACTAGGGACACTGATGTCCCAACTCCAAATGCCTCACTCTAGTCCATGATATTGAAAAGGAACCAACTCCATTGAGTGTCCAAACCTTAGGGACCATTCTCTCTACAATGTTTGTCCCTCATGCTATCTCACCAACAGTTTGGGCCATGCTCATGTTGTCACTAACAATTCGATCCATGCCTTTGTTTTCCACTCATCAATAGTATGGGTCATGCTCCTGTTGTCACCAAAAATTTGAGACATGCCCCTATCAATGTCACATCAATACTCTCTCTCACTAGTAGAGGGGTTCTCCACAAGTCCAAACTTGTCCCTGAAGTATATAAAATTCTCCTGGGATAGAGGCTTTGTGAGAATATCAATTGTCTTCTCATTAGTGGGAATATACCAAAGTCTCACTTCTCCCTTTTGTGCCATATCACGAATGTAGTGATACTTCATCTTATCATGAAACATTGGATTGTTTTTAAGTTTCACGCAACATGCCAAACAAGCTGCAATATAATCTGCCTTTGTTGTATTGAGTGTGAAAGATGTATGTTTCCTGATCATCCATGATATCATAATAGAGCCCAAATAAAAAATACACTGGATGTACACTTCCTTTCACCCACACTCCCTACCCAATGAAAATTCGTATATCTTTGTAGTTGTATCTTACCACTCGAAGCATATCTCAAATAGTAGTCAAAAGTACCAAGTAAATATCTCAATGTATGCGTTGCTGCAATCCAATGCTCGTGTCTCAGTTCCATCTAGAACTGGCTAAAGGTGTTCATTGCAAAGCAAATGTTTGTCTTGTTATTCACCAAATACATCAATGATCTAATTAACTCTCAGTACGTGGATGGATCAACCAGATCATATTCAGAATCTCTTAGCTTTCTCATAGTTGTCGCCATAAGAGTTTCCATAGACTTGCATTCCATCATTCCAAAATTTTGAAGGAACCTGATGGCATATTTTCCTTTCCCAAGAAGGATTTCACTAGGTTTCTTCCAAATTTCCAATCCCAAATAGTAATGAATCAAAACAAGATATTTCATGTCAAACTCAGAAGCAAACTCCTTGTTACACTGGACAATAAGATGCTCTACACATGTCAAGAACATATAGTAGTAGCATCATAGGCTCATCCTTCACAATCTTGACATAAAGATTTGGATCAACAACACTCTTAGAGAGACCAAGTCTTGTCATATATCCATCAATTTTAGAATACCAAACTCTCAATGCTTGCTTGAGTCCATACAAGGATTTCTTTAGTCTGCACACGTGATATTCTCTCCCATGAACCTCAAAACGTTGAGGTTTCTCTATGTACACCTATTTCTTAATCACACCATTGAGAAAGACAATCTTCACATCCATTTGATGTAACTTCCATCCCATAAACGAAGTAAAAGAAACAAGAGATCTAATTGTGGTGTACATAGAAACCAGTACAAAGGTCTCATCATAATATTCTCCCTTTTTTTGGGGAGAACCTTCTAACCACTAATCTTGCCTTATATTTGTGAATGTTATCATCTGTTGAATTATTGATCTTATATATCCACTTTGATGTTACTATAACCACCCATCCCACATTTACCCACTTTAACTAGTCTTTCAGAGTAAACATGAGCAGAGGGCTACAATAACATGACCCAAACTCCTACGTATAGTTAAGGGAGTGGAGTTGATGAACTGAAATGTCACTGACCTTCCTCGGGAGCTACATGACACCCAGGAGCTAAACAACCAATTAGGGTGCCCAAACCCTAAGTTGGATTATTTTTTAGTGACCTAGGCCAGTACTTCATGCATGACAAGGCCTCCATGCAGTTATAGGCCTCCAACCACATGCATAAGCCTACTAGGGTGCAGTTATGGCCCAAAACTTCCAGTTCAGAGGGTGTGGTCTCGAATTCTAAGCCACCATTTAAGGCTAGCCTTTAGACCACTACCCAAAACTCAATGATACTTTCCAAAATGATAAATAAAATCAATACAAATCTATTCATATAAAACTTGATCAAGGAATTGACCTAACCAGGCCTAACCATGATATTCATTTCATCATACATATGATGAGCATGTAATCTACAAGTCAAGAATTCATATTTGAACATAAGGGTATAAAACTTATTTGAGAATCATAATAGTTTTTAGTTCATGCATTCATTAACAGTTCATCAACTAATCAAAACATATCAAGAGCCATAGCTAGAATATGTTATGAAACCATGCTTATAACCAACATATAACCAGAATAATAACCATGATACAACTACCATCAAAGCCACATAATAACAAGTACAATTACTCATAAATTAGAATAGGAAAAGAGCTCTTAATAACATATGCAAAAGCAAACCAAGTCAGGGACTTCCACATACCACCTGTCCATAGATTGGGTTGAACCAAATCTTTCTTTCATCCAATCACCCCCATGCCATATTCTAAGCATGAATGTGGGACTCAAGACATAAACATCCAGGGCTTCCCAGAGATTAAACCACCTCCACCCTCATGCTCCTGCGATCTCACAAAAATCAATTAAGATATCGCATAAGCAAACTGATACATAAAAAACCAAGGCTTCTCGAAGATTAAACCACCTCCTCCCTTAGGCTACCTGATCTCGCTAAATCCTGTCAAGAGATCATTAAGCCCAAAACAAGATTGGATGCCTCAGAATTTCTTCACCATTACCTTGAGCAATTTTCCTATCTCTACCCACCTATTGACAACTTATTGTTGATTAAACAAGCTCCACCCCCAACCCTTGGGAATTTTCTTAAGACCACCTCACCCAATTCCAAAATATTCTGGCAATCCAAAGTTCAACCAAATAACATAACCCCATCACAACATGGATATCCGTAAATAGCAAGGCAAGGCTGAAACCACTGTCACACCCAGAAAAACCCATGCCAATGATAGCAAGAGAACCAAATACACAAATGCATGTACCATGTATTCACAAACTAGTTAGGAAATCACATGTGCAACATGTTACTTGGAAGTCTTCCTATTGAAGCTACTTGATCCAACTTTTCCTTGCTTGTCCCTTACTTTCCTTGTCCTTCCTTTTCTTTTCTTTGCTTTCTTTCTTGCTTTGTCCTCGTGGTGCTCTAAAACTAATTCCAAAGCCAAACTAACAAAAATCTAAACCAAAAAAGATGTGAATTGATCCTCAAAAGCCTTTTTTATCATCAAGTCCTCTTTTCTCTTCAATTTTCTTCTCATGCAAATTCGTGACCTTTCATATCCATGTCTCATATTTCCTTTATAATCATAAATAAATGTGAATTAATGTCTCTTTTCCTTTGCTAATGCCTTTCCAAATTTCCTTAGCCATAATAAACCGAAAGTGACACCCACTAGGATGTTTTTTCGAACATTCAGCTTGGAATACATGTCCCATGACCTTTGTCTTATTTTTCCTTTATTAACTTTATTAAATGAACTTTTAACCTGGGGATGTTACAAACCCATGCCCCTTAGGGGAACACTGTCCTCGGTTTTCTATGACACCTATGCCCAAAAAAACCAATGGAAACACACTGCCCATGGAACTTTATAACTTAGCTCGATGCAATATTTACAATGAACAACCTACTGAAAAGAAAAAACAATATGAAAAACATGATAACATGACAACCATACCGCTTATTCAAGCTTTATAACACAACTCATTGTGGTATTTACAATAACAACCATACATAAATATGTACATATATCAAAACTCCTTTTCCCAAATCGGAAACTAATGAAGGATACAAAGGCTGCATCTGATTAACCATATCTCACGTAGCTCCATCAGGCCCAAAGTGCTTCCACTGCACTTTAACTTGCTCGATTGCTTGGTTCCGGAGCATGAGTTGTTTCTGCTGGAATATGCACTAACGTTCCGACTAGAATTCTCCTTTTGAATCCACCTACAATATAGACCAATCAATCACATGATCAACATCCTTCACATATCTTTTAAGAAATGAAACATGGAAAACATCACAGACTTTCACTATCAGAGATAGTGCAAGTTTGTAGGCCACTGGTCCAATCCTCTCAAGGATATCGAAAGGCTCGCAATACCAAGGTGTCAAATAATTACATGACCCAATCCTCAAGGAGCTCTTCTTGGGCTTGATGTGAAAGTACACATGATCCCCAACCTGAAACTCCTTAAAAACCCTGTGCTGATCTACATAACTATTTTCATGTCCTATGATGCCTTTAGATTCTTCTTGATAACCTACATTTCTTGTTCCATCTTTGCCTACATATTTGGTCCAGTCAACACCCTATTCACTTGATCACTCTAGCTGACGGGAGTATTACAAATCCACCCATAAAGTGCTCAAACAGACTCATCCTCAAGGACTCTTGATACCCATTATTGTAAGCAAACTCTATCAGTGGAAGATAATCCTCCCACCTCCCCTATTGGTGCATAACATATATTCTTAACATGTCTAGAATCTTGTTGACCCTCTCTGACTATCCATCTATCTGCGGATGATAAGTTGTATTGAAGGCTAACTTTGTACCCAAACTTGAAAATAACTCCTTCCAAAACCTTGAAGTGAACTTGGCATCTTTGTATGACACAATATTCTTAGGAATACCATGCAACCTCAATATCTCCCTGATGAAGACCTAATCTACCTCACTAGCTGAATTAGTAGACTTAACTGGAATTAAGTGAGCCACCTTGGTCAACATGTCAACCACAAACATGATAGAATCATGCTATCTAGATTTCTTCGACAAACCTTTGATAAAATCCTTAGAAATGACCTCTCATTTCCATTCTAGAATTGGAATCGAATGTTGTAAACCACCCGGATGCTTGCACTATGTTTTTACCTATTCACAATCCAAACACCTTTGCGAAAAACTCAACTACATGTTTCTTCATATTCATCCAATAGTAGAACTTATTCACAATTTTTATAGTCTTCTAATATTCATGGTGACCTGACTATGACTTAACATGAAATTTTTTCAAGATAAGCTTCTTGTGCTCACTCCTCTCTGGCACATAGATCATATCCCTAAAATTCAACCAAACCATTTGTCGTGAGATGATAATCCACATCCTAATTAGTTTTACCCTGCTGCTCTAACCTATGCTTAAGCTCTTGGTACCTATCATCCTGTTGTGATGCCTGTAAGATATGATCCTTTAAGTATGTCCCATATGAACTCATAGTTGCTATGTGATTCACTTGCACTCTTCTGCTAAGAGCATCTGCAACGTTGTTCTCCTTACCCTTGATGTACATGATCTTGAAGTCAAACTCACTAAGCGTGGACAACCATCTATCTTTCCCAACATTCAAATTAGGTTGGTAAAATAAGTATCTCAACCCACTGTGATCACTCATCAACACAAACGTCCTGTCAATAAGATAGTGCCTCCACATCTTCAATGCATGAATGATCACTACAAACTCAAGATCATGCGTCACACATTTATGTTCATGCTCATTTAGTTTCATTGACTCATAACATACCACTTGTCCCTCCTACCTCATGACTCCACCAAGACCTATCTTGCAAGCGTCGGTACACACCATGAACTCTTTATCTGGATCTGCAATCTTTAGAACTAGGGCATTTGTAAGCAACTACTTCAACTGCTCAAAACTAGCTACGCATTCCTCTTTCCATTCAAATTTCTTTCGTTTTCTCTACAATGATGTAGTATGATAGACAATCTGTGATAAGTTCATGTTGAACCTCTTGTAATAACAAGATAACCCCATCAATGGTTTGACCTCATCCACATTCCTATGAGTTTCCCATTCCATGATAGCTCTGATCATTTCTGGGTTCATTGCTATACCTTCTTTGGAAACAACGTGCCTCAAGTAATGAAATTTTGTCTCAAAGAAATTGCACTTATTAAGCATGGCATACAATTGATGCTCTCTCAACAAACTTAACATTGATACTAGGTGTTTTTCATGTTCTTCCTCATTCTTAGAATATATCAATATATCATCAATGAATACTATCACAAACTTTTCCAGATAAGGACATAACACAGTATTAATCAAACACATGAAAGTAGCTGGAGCATTAGTCAAACCAAAAGGAACCACAATCAATTCATAATGCCCATACCTAGTCCAAAAATTAGTCTTGTAGATGTCATCTTCTTTAATGCGTACCTGATGATATCTTGATCTCAAATCAATCTTCGAGAACACTGGTACTCCCTTCAACTGATCAAACAAATCATTAATCCTCGACAATGGTAACCTATTCTTGATAGTTACCTTGTTCGATTGCATGTAATCAATACATAACCTGAGGGTACCATCCTTCTTCTTCACAAACAACACTGGTGCACCCCAAGGTGACACACTTGACCATATTTATCCCTTGTTAAGAATTTCCTTCAACTACAACTTTAGTTCAACTAAATCTAGAGTGCTCATACAGTAAGGTTCCTTTAATGTTGGTGCTGCTCTTGGTACCAACTCGATAAAAAATTCCACTTCCTTGTGAGGAGGAAACTTTGAAATCTCTACTGGAAACACGTCCTAAAACTGCTGCACAACTGGATTCCTCTTCAATACTTCTGCATCCTCAACAACCTTACCTTTATCATCAGAAATATGCACTATAAACAATACACACCCTTTCCTGCAACTGTGCTTTGCCTGCATAGTTGTAACCATTCTTATTGATGTAGGCTTCTTCTTACCTTGCAAGATCCTCTTTTCTCCATCATCATTGAATCACTCAATAGCCTTCTCATAAAAATCTACCTTGGTCCTGTGAAGGTACAACCAATCCATACCCAGAAGCATACTATATGAAGTCAATGGAAGCATATTTAGATGCACTAATATAGGAAAACCATTCAATTCAAATGCACAAGCTCTTACCTAGTTATGAACTCTTTTCTTATTACATTTAGTCAACTACACCAACCAAGACTATGCATGCACTTCTTTT
Source organism: Pinus taeda (assembly GCA_000404065.3). Lineage (NCBI taxonomy): Eukaryota > Viridiplantae > Streptophyta > Pinopsida > Pinales > Pinaceae > Pinus > Pinus taeda. The sequence goes on along the minus strand of APFE031541543.1, from coordinate 23,050 downwards.
CTCAAACCACACTTATCCACCAGGTTACAATTAACATAACTATAATTAGATCCAAGGTCAATCAATATATATGTCTGGTGATGTGTTTTTTGTCATCAAATGTTGCATAGATCTGAGGAATGCTTTTTCTAACATCCCCAACTTTCTACACCTCCTCAACATTGTAGATATGAGGCCTACCACCCTGATACAACAGAAAATCCCTCCTGCAGTGATTCTTGCCACATACCCAACACTACAAAGGCCCATTACCTTTGTTCTACTGCTCTCTAGGCTGAGACCCATGTCCCTCCTCAACCGCATTCAACTTCTTGTAAGGAGCAACATTTTCCTTCTCACCTACATCTTGAGGCCTTCCCCACTTTGGTGGCCACTTACCTTTAGTATTGTCATTCCCTTTCCAACCCTACTTAGACTTGGTCTTACACGTTGATTTCTCATAATAGTGTTTCAACTTCCCAATCACTTCCTCCAATGACCGAGGATCATCATACTCAATTCGATCCTTAAATGATAATGGTAGTCCACTGATGAATCTTTGAAATTGTTTATTCTCATCCTTAAGATAAGGTACATACCTCAACAACTCCAGGAACTTAGTCGTGTACTCCTCATCTATCATAGATCCCATCAACTCATAGAACTCCTTGGCCTTTTCGGCATAGTACCTCTCAGACAAGTATTTCTTCCTAAAGAATCTCTTGAATTCATACCAACTCAACTTCTATGTCCTAATGTTTCTAGCATGCTTCACATCTTCCCACTAGATGTCTACTTTCCTTTTGAGGATGAAAATAACTAGCATCGCCTTCATGTTCTCTGTATAGTCATGTAGCTTGAAGAACTTCTTCATTCCAAGCAACCATGCCTCTCATCCTTCGGCTTCTTTAAATCTCCATCGAATATAGGTGGCTTGGCTTTCTTGAACTCATCCAGCAAGTATCCTCTCTCACTCCTCTTGTAAGGATGATAGCAATGATGACAGTGATACCTATCTGAACTAGAATTAGAATAGAAATTGTAGCCACGACCTCTCTTATCAGGTGTATCCAAGAACCTTCCATATCTGACTTTTTCATCCTTGTTTGAACCGTGCCCACCATGAGACCTACTACCATATGCCCCATTAGTCTTGTCCTCCTATCCATAATTGATATGTGGCTATCCTTGTCTCTACAAGTTTGACAAAATATGAAGGATAACTGCATTGACCTCTGCTTGTTTTTCCTGTGCCATTGAAATCCTTTCCTGTGACTGAATTATCATGTCATTATCTCCTTTGAAACTTTTTATTTCTACCTTTAGACTTCAAAAGTTGTATCTTATGTCAGGAAAGTACTCATCTCTATGTTTCTCATCTAATCTATAAAGAGACTCTCATGAAATGTAATCCACCATTTTTCTATTCATCGCTAATTATCTTCTTCCTACAAACATACCATGCCAGATAAACCAAATATAAAGTTAATCAACATACTTTAGGGAATTTTAGGGGAGGCTACCTTGTCTACAAAATCAAATAGATTAGCATGATACATGTATATATACATAATCATACAATATATCTACATCATGCATGATAAAATTAAATAAACACAATACCTATCAACATAACCATGACATTGCATGAATAACGACATGCATCTAGTCCATCCAGTCCATTATTTGAACCATGTTCTGATACCAATCTGTAACCAACCATCCTGACTTTACGCACTTTAATTGGCCTATCGGGGTAAACATGAGCTAAGGGATAATGTAACATGACCCAACCTCCTAAGTATAGTTAAGGAACCAATGTCAACAAACTGAAACTTTACTAACCTTCCTTGGGAGCTACAAGACACTGAGAAGCTAAAACCCCACTCTAAGTGCCCAAACCCTGAGATGGATTTACTTTTAGTGACTTGCACCCACAACCGCATGCATGATAAGGCCTCCATGTGGTTATATGCCTCCAACCTCATGCATAAGCCTACCAGGCTATGTTATAGCCCAAAACTTCCAATTCAAAGGGTGTAGTCCCAACTTTTGAGCCACTAGTTCAGGCTAGCCTTCGAGCCACTACCAAAAACTCAATGATACTTTCCAAAATGATAAATAGCATCAAGACAAATCCATTCACACAAAACTTGATCAAGTAATTGAACTAACCAAGCCTAACCATGACAGTCATTTCGTCAAACATATGGTGGACATGTAATCTATAGGCCATGAATGCATATCTGACCATAGGTGTCTGAAACTAATCTAAGAATCACCAGGAAGGTATAATTCCCTCTCATAATAGTTGCAATAACATTTTTTATCTCATGCATTCATTAACCATTCATCAACTAATCAAAACATATCAAGAGTCATAACTAGAATCTATTATGGAACCATTCTTATAACCAAAATAATAACCATGGTAGAAAAACCATCAAAGACACATAATAACAAGTACAAGTACTCATAAATTACAACAGGAAAAGAGATCTTAACTACATATCCAAAATCCAACCAAGTCAGGGACTCCCACATACCACCCGACCATAGATTAGGTTAAACCAAAATCCTTCTTTTAGCCAATCACCCTCGTGCCATATTCTAAGCATGAATGTGGGACTCAAGACATAAACAACTAAGTATTACCGAAGATTAAACCGCCTCCACCCTCATGCTCTTGTGATCTCGCCCAAACTATTCAAGAGATCACATGAGCAAACCAATAAATAAACAACCAGGGATTCCCAGAGATTAAACCTCCTCCGCCATGAGGCTACCGCAATATCGCCAAAAATGGACAAGAGATCACTAAGCCCAAAACAAGCTTGGATGCCTTGGAATTTATTCACCATTACCTTGAGGAATTTTCCTATCTCCGCCCACTTTTCAAGGGCTTCCCAAAGATTAAACCACCTCCACCCCCAGCCCTTGGGAATTTTCTTGAGACAAAGTCACCCGGTTCCAAAATATTTCGGAAATCCAAAGCTCAACCAAATAATAGAATCTCATCACACCATGGTTATCCAAAAATGGCAAGGCAAGGCTGAAACTACTATCGCACCTTGCAAAACCTATGCCAATGATAATAAGAGAACCAAATACACAAATGCATGTAACACGCATTCACCAACCAAATAGGAAATCACACATGCAACCTATTAATTGTAATTCTTCCTATTGAAGCTACTTGATCCAAAATTTCCTTGCATGTCCATTTCTTTCCTTGTCCTTCCTTTTCTTTCCTTTGATTTCTTGTTTGATTTCTCCTCTTGGTGCCCTTCTCTCTTTGAAACTAATTCCAAAGCCAAAATGACAAAAATCTAAACCAACAAAAGCTATGAACTAAGCCTTAGAAGCCTTTTTATCACTGAGGCCTCTATTTTCTTCAATTTCCTCTATTTTTCCTTCGATTTTCTTCTCATGAAAATTTGTGACCTGCAATCTCCCTTTCTCCTATTTTCCTTTATTTTCTTTTTCCCGAGGAAAAATTGTAACTTTCCATTAATTTAAAAAATTACATGTAGTAGATGCCCATGGCATATGCATATCTATTGGCCAAAGCCTTCAAGTAGTAATCAAAATAAGGTATGGTCGAGACCATTCAAAAAGAGATAGTGTTGTACATATATTACCACGCAGGGTATACTGATAAGTCTTGTAACAGAAATAAAATATATACATAAACATTGGCGATAACGTAGCTATAAATTGTTGATAATAAACAAAAATAAATTAGGGCCTGTCTGGCCTAGGATATGCCCTATCAATGTAGGGCCGGTGATAGTATTGATATAGCTCTTCACCAATCTGTTCCTGTATCAACCACAGGCATCTGGGATGTATTGTAGCCTCCTTGGATAATTTTTTAGCAGGCGAGTTACGTTCGCTGTAAATATGTTGATAGGTAACAAAGTTAAATTGTGATATGTGGATCTGTATTTCATCCAATATGTTTATGAGTGAATGTGCATGACATGTATTAATGTTATTGAACCAATTTATGATGATTTTGGAATCACCGAAAATCTGTAATTTATTGCATGAATGAGCCAATGCAAAATGCAAAAGATGCCTGAGGGTGATCAGTTCAGCATAATTGTTGGTTCCCACTCCCAACCCCATTTGTATTTTCTAGTGATGTTGTTCAATTAGATGGAGATATTTTGCTTCATTTTCGTAAATAAATGCCAAATAATGCCTCTTTTCCTTTGTCAATGCATTTTCTAATTTCCTTATCCATAATAAATTGAAATTGACACGCACTAGGATGTTTTTCCCAACATTAAGTTTGGAACACATGTGCCATGAACTTGGTCTTATTTTGCATTTATTAACTTTATTACATGAACTTTTAACCGGGTCTATTACAATTACCACAAATTTTCCTTCAAGCATTGGAACAATCTCCTATACATCGTTATTGATAATAAACCAACATTATTCCATCATTGTATCCTTCCACACTTGTTGGGTGGTTTCTTCCTTGAATTTGGAATATTTGGAGTCAACCATCTTAGTCATTAAGGTTGCATAACCATAATACCTCTCAAATTTCTTAGATTCCCTGAAGGTTCCCCGTGGAGTCGCATGTCCTTTTGTATCTTGCAAAGTAGATTTGAGCCCAGTTGGTCTTTTTCTATTTTGGAACAACCACAGGATCCAACAACTCACAATGTCCTTTAGAATTTCTTCATGATCTTCAGGATGACTTGAGGTTGTGGGAGGGATCGTAACTTCTCTTTTGGAACCACTTGCTTATTTTCTTCATCTTCAATGTCCAAGTATTCTTCTCTAGATTACTAGTAAGCGACATCTTCATCAAAAGTCATGTCCTTAATTCAACCTATTTTTTCCCTACATTATAGACATAATAGGATTTTTTTGACTCACTATACCCAACAAATATCCCCTTCCTTCTGGAGTACATGTATGAAAACTGGACAACAAAACATTCTCATATGTTCAATTTGTGGTTTTTGACTGATGAATGATTCTTCAAGAGTCTTAACTTCTAGAATTCGATGAAAACTTCTACTTAGAATGTAGATGACTATCCCAACTACTCATCGACTTCTATTTAGAATGTAGATGACTATCGCAACTACTTCTCCCCACAAGAACATTGGTACATCTTAATCTTGTATCACTTCCTTCACAGATTGTTCAGTAGATATATTCTTTCTCGCAGCCACTCCATTCTACTGAGGATTATAGGGAACTTGAGGATTATAGGGAACTATTGTCTCCCTCTTAATCTCGGCTTCCTTACATAAGGCAATGAGTTCATTGGAGGTGTATTCTCCTCCATTATCTAATCTTAAGTATTGATCTTCTTCTTTGTCATGTTCTCCACTTCAAATTTGAATTCTTGGAACATTTTGAAAACTTCATCTTTTGACCTCATAAGATACATCCATGTCTTATGAAATAAGTCATCGATAAAGGATACATAGTATAGAGTGCCTCCAAGAGTTTTCATCAACATAGAACCACACACATTAGAGTGGACTAGGTCCAATATCTCTTTGGACCTATGTTCACTACTTGGAAAGGGTTTCTTGACATTCTTTCCAAGAGAACTTCCCTTACACACACCTTTATGATTTATTTGCAAATATGGTACACCTAAAACAATTTGCTTCAAAGTTGGCAAGCCTCTAAAATGAATATGTGCATATCTTCTATGACATAGCTCACAAGGATTGATATTATTATGCATAAATCTTGGGAAGGTTGCCTTGGGAGTATATACAACCTTCCTTCATGAATTCCAATAACCTTAGAAAATATTATACTAGAGCCCCTATCCCACTCAAGGAAATTCCCATCAATGAAGGCTACTCTATTTCCTCTATATTCTAAACATGAAATCAAAACCAAATTATTTTGCAAACCAGGAACATTGAGTATGTTCCTCAAGTGAACATTTTCACTTGATTCCAACTCAATCAATGTTGTCCCAATTCATTTTACTGCATAGTTATTTTTGTCTCCAATCTCCACCTTTTGAGTCAATATCATTTCCATCAAACATGTAAGATGATCATGATCTCCCGTCATATGTCTTAAAGTTCCATTGTTAATAAATCATATGTTTTTATCATTTGCAAGAGATCCTGCAAGTGTGGAATAACAAAAGTGGTCTTTATATCCTTCAAATTTGGGTCTCTTGGAATTTTCATCAAATTCTGTCATGGTAGCATGTTGAATCCCTCATTTCTTCATGTCATTGAATCTTTCGGGACAATGGGATTTTTAGTGCCCAAATCTATTTCAATGGAAATATTAAATTTGTGACATACCTTTATTCCTTTGAGGCTTAGGTGTTCTATTAAAATCCCTCTTCTTCTTCTAAAAATCAAACTTCTTTCTTCCTCCATCCTTCTTAGAACGAGTTGCATATTCTTGGGAATATTCTTCTTCCTTTGATTTTCTTTTTCTAGACAAAAGTCTTGATTTTTCTTGAGAACAAGTTGCCCATATTTCTTCCAAACTTGGAGGTTCCTTTTGGCTACTTATACATGCTGCAAACAAATCCCATGAAAATGGTAGTCCATTGAGTGTTGAGGTCACAAGTTCTTTGTGAGAAACAAATACATCAATAACTTGTAATTTATCTCTTAGTTGAGAAATACTCACAAAGTATGAATGCACTATATCATTCTTTGTCATTTTGATATCACAAAGCTCATTTCTCAAACTCATTATTTGACCAATATTGTTGATGGTATACAAATCATTTAGGGCATCATACATCTTCCTTGAAGTATCAAAATTTGAGATATGTGGAATTAGATGATCCTTGATGGAGTCCACAATGATTCTCATGGAAGTGATGTCATATTTATTTTACTTCTTCTTTCTTGCTTCATCTATAGGTTCAATCACCTTGCTTTGAACAATTTCCAAAAGATATTCCCTTGCGAGAATTAGGTCAATTCTTGTCTTCCAAGCTCTAAAGTTAGTAGCGCCTTCTAACTTGTTCTAGGATCTCATAGTAGAAGCCATTGATGCAAATTTATTGTATATCTCAGGTTTCTTCAAAGTGAGCTCTAGATAGGACTTTTTCAAGAGTGATATTTGTGCTTTTTCCTTCACCAAAGTTTTGATACCATGTTGATTTTTCTAGTACAATAGATGCAAGTACTTTATTTATGAACTATGATAATTACTTCCAATGATGTAGATGTTATTTAGCGCAACAAGATGATGATTAAATAATTATACTTTATACATTCAACCATATTGACAATAGAACAATAAAGATCATATTGCACAAAGAGATAACAAGATTTTACCATGGGAAAACTCACTAGGGGAGGAACCCAACCAACCTTTTTCTTAAAGAATCAATGCAATAAGAGATACATCAAATTCAAACTAACTAGCAAGATGAAAATCACAAGATGTCCAATGTTCCAAACCAAACTTCCTAAATCACTTCAAGGATCCTTTTAATGAACTTGTTTTAGATATGTACTAGGGCCAAATTCCAACATCTCTTTTGCCTCATATTTTTTGACCTTCACCATAGAAATTTTAGACCTTTAATCACACGTGTGAGGGAAACAAAAGGATTCACACATGTGAGTAGACTCTCTCTTAAATTCGGCTTCTTCTTCTTTGATTTCCCTCGCTATGTTAGATAAAAAATACACTTGGAGATGTGATGCAAATTATCCTTGGAGATGTGATGCAAATTATGCTTGGAGTGGAGACAATTGATATCTATATATATACAAACTAGAAGGTGGTTGAATAGATGTCTCTTTGGCAAGGTCGACTTCATCACTGGGAGGCTGACTTGGGCATCTTGCGGTGTCTACAATACAAATTCAAATTTTCATTTTCCCACTCTTGATAAGATCATGAAGAACATGCCTTATAAAAATTTCTTTTGTATATAAAAACAATAAATATTTTATTTTCTTGCATGCATGAAGAACATGCTTCAAATAATTTTTATTTTGAAAATAGTAAATTTTTATTTTGTTATTACAAATACAAATGAATATTATGAAGATCAACCATAGATACAAAACTCAACAAAGGTATCACCAAGAAATCATTCTCATACTTGGCAGACAATATGTTCATAATAGCTTTTGTAGAAATTATTTCCTACTTCTATTGTTTCTTTCCTTTACCCTTATTTTTTAATGGATATCGTGATGCATAATGAACGTGCTTATGAGAAATGAAGAACTTGATTTCACTCAAGCCCTTTCCTAGCTGTGAATTTGTTCATTTGTTGGATCCTTTACATTTGGCCTTATTAGATTGTCTTAATACATTTAAGTTATCATCACCACCATTCTTGTTATCCTTTGACTCCATCCTAGTATCCTCTTGAATATATTCATCCCAAAGCTCAAATTTAGAAAGGTTCTCGCAAACAAAAATAACTTTCACAAATGGTGTTGGCATTATGGCACAGGTTTGGCGCTAAGGCACAGTGTTGTCCTTAATGGCAACTCACTCTGGTGATAGATCACAGTTCAGGCACTCAAAAAGAAGAAAAAGATATATATGCAGGTTCACCTTGATGAAGTCGCGTATACACGCCGGTTAGACGTTCCAAACTCGTGTATGCGTATACACGCACTTTCACGCAAGAAAAAGCACGTACATGTGGGAGAACTTATTTTTGGTCCGTGGTATTTAGTCCTTGGTATTTGGACCTATGGTTTTTGGGCCATGGTATCACCTATGGTTTTTGGGCCATGGTATCACCTTTGGTTTTTGGGCCATGGTATCTCGTCAAAATTGTTGATCCCAAGTATTGAATCCATGGTATTGATTTGTTATGATTTAGGACCGTGGTATTGTGAAATGCCTAAGACTATAAAAGAGGAAGGAGATCATTTGGCAAAGAATAATCTGAATGAATTGAATATCTGAGAAAGTGCTAGATTTGGAATACTGGGGATTGGTTTATGGTGCAGATCTAGATCTGAATGAAGGAGGAACCTGAGCGCAAGGAGAAGGATAAGTTCTATTGAAGGGTCAAAATCTTAAGGCTTGAATAATAGTACTTTGAATTATTTTGATATGTTATATGTGGCGCATGCTTGATCTATAAATCTGGTAATTTGGGTTAACTAATGTCTGAATGATTGGAAGAGTGAATTATCCTTTGTAGATCTCTACGCAGGTTCAGTGAAGCGAAGGCGCATATACACGCTGGTTCTGTGTCTAATAGCGTATACGTAGGTTGGTCCAAACACAGAAGCGTATGCACGCAGGTTTCTGGTTATTAAAGTAGCATACATCTCTTAAATTGTGTTCTAGCTGCTTCTATTTATTGTTGCAGTGTTCTGGGTTCAGAATTTGGTGTGTGGTTACTATTACTGTGTTCTGGGTACAGTTGTCAGAGAAGAGTCTATTTGATTCAGTGTTAATTGGTGAAAAGGAGATTGTTTGATGATTGATTGATGTTCATGGATCCAGTCTGAAAATTTATGAAACGTTGTCCCTGGAAGCAAAGAGAAGGTTATAGCCTTCTGCAGGTAGTAGCCTGCGTACTAGTATCCCAGCTAGTACAAGAGCTAAGGGGGTTGTAGCTCCCTTCCAAGAAAAGCTGGAGAACAAGAGAGGGTTGTATCTCTCTGCAGGTAGCAGCCTACGTACTGGTAAAGGATTGCACCAGTACAGAAACATTGTAAAAAGAAGTTTCTAAATAAAGGAAGATAGAGACGAATTACAGCAGGTGGTTTTCACTCACATTGGGTTTCCACCTTATATCTTGTGTTCTTGTGTGCGATTGTCTTCTGCTATGTTTCATTGTTTCTGGTTACTGTTTATTTGATTTTGATACATAGATTAATGATCAACATCTGTAAGATATATTAAATTATAAGTCTGCATGATATACGCGGGTTTCCTTATCTGTAGTTACGTATATACGCAGTTTTCTCTAACTGAAGTAGCATATATGATCTGGGTTTGAAAAAGAAAACAATGACTTGATAATACTGATTCACCCCCCCTCAGTATTATTTCCAACAATTGGTATCAGAGCAGGTCCTTCAGAAGAAGCTTGATCGCTTGAAGGAAGATCTATCATCATGAGCAACTACGAGAGAGAAGCATCAATCAGGCCACCAATTTTTGATGGGACCAACGTTTTCTATTGGAAGGTAAGACTTACAGCCTATCTTCAATCTCTTGGTACAGAAGTCTGGGATATCATAGATACAGGGTAGACTTTTCCATCAGCAACTCCTACAAATCCAGCTGAGAAGAAGAAGTTTGAAACAAATGCAAAGGTTGTCAATACTCTATTAGGATGTCTATGTCAATCAAAATTCATCAAGGTTATGCAGTATAAAACTACAAAAGAAATATGGGACAAGATCATTCTGAGCTATGAAGGAGATGAACAGGTAAAACGAGAAAAACTTCAAACCCTCAGAATTCAGTATGAAAATCTCAGAATTTACAATGATGAAAGTGTGGCTAACTATTTTCTACGCATAGATGAGATTGTTAATTGTATGAAAAATTTGGGTGAAGAAATAAAAGAGGTCGTTGTGGTTGAAAAGGTTCTGAGATCTTTGTCTTCTAAGTTTGAATCAAAAGTTTCTGCAATAGAAGAAAATGAGAATCTACAGAAAATTACCATGTCGCAGCTACACGGAATTCTAACTGCTTATGAATGAGGAAAGGGGGACCATCAGACAGAAGAGAAGCCACATTCAAGGCCTCGGGAAAAGAAGATTACTATGACTGAGGACATATGTTAGAAGAAGAGGAAGAATCAAATTTTGTCAAGAACCTTCAACGGGGTGCTGGAAGATTCAGAGGTAAGTTACCTTTCAAATGTTTTGCTTGTGGAAGAGTCGATCACTATGCTTCCAGGTGTCCTCATAAAGGTAAGCTTGACAAAGGTAAGGAACCTGTTAGATGGAACAAGAAACAGAATGTAAATAAGAAAAGCTATTACACTCATGAAGACAGTGATGGATTTTCAAATAGTGATGAAGATGAACAAGTTAATAATTATAGACTTTTAATGGCTTTTGAAGATGATGAATTTATGATGCTATAGATGAAGAAAGGATTTATGAAAAAGATTTCTAAAACTCAAAATTTGTTTAGAAGAGAAAAATAATGATTATCGATACTCTGCATTCCAAACTGGCTGAAAGTGAAAAAAACAATGAAAAGTTAGAATGTGAAATTGTGGACTTAGAAAAGAGATTGAGAAAACTAAAGCTCTTAATCTTAGATTTGTTAAAGGATCTGAAACATTAGATGAGATTATCAAAGTGCAGCATTCTCCACTAATCAAGACAGGTCTAGGATATAATGAAGAAGCAACTCAAGCGCAGAAACCATCCACCTCCAAAAGTTATCTTGATGCAGCAAGGAGAAGTGAGCAAATGCTCAATGGAGATCACCAGGTAAATCAGGGACAATTTACCTCAAGAGTGAACAAAGACTACCAGGAAAATCGGGGGCAATCTACTTTAAGGATGAACAAAAGCTACAACCAGCCACAGGTAAAACCTTCTCAATTTCCCTCAAGAATGGATTTCAATAGAAACTACAATCACTTGGTTGGTAATCGCAGGAGTTTCTTCAATGGCCAATGTTTCTCTTGTCATAACTTTGGTCACAAAGCAGCTCAATG
>APFE031541540.1:5572-22116 GCA_000404065.3 Pinus taeda | reverse complement strand
AAAAAATAAACTTCCAAATGTGCATTCGTTGATTGGGAGGGGTACCCAAACATGCATTTTGGTTATATACATATTGGATGCATTAAATTTTGGAACCAAAAGGTCAAAAAAAGGCTTGATATTCCCCATAAGTTGGGCACTCAAAACCTTTCTAATAATTAGAAATATTATGAAATTGATAATACAAAACACTACAAACAAGATATACTTCATAATCCTTTATCTAGTTCAGATAGAGCCAATGATATAAATTTGATGTAGGATACAATAAACCCTAAGACTGTCAAATTACAACCTTGGATTCATGGTATGAGGAAATAAAAAGTATATTCCTCTATTACCTCAAGTATTGGAACCTTCTTTAGTTTTTCCATGATATGCACATTAGGTGGATTAAATCCCACAATTGCAAAATCCTTGATATTGAGTGTATCCTTAAAAGAATGGTCTTTAGTTGACAAAGGTATATCCTTACACTATCCTCCACAAAGATGAACTACTAAGGAAAACATTGAATCGCTAATATGTTGTAAGACAAAAACATTTTTTGTTGTCTAATTCCTTATCTACATATACAAGGCACTATTACACCATCGAATCTCATCCCCACCACAACCCCAATTTGTAGTCTTCATTTAATGGAAGCAACAAGTTCTTGCAACTGAACAAAAAATGTGATGGTCTTGTCCTCACACAAACCCAATAATATTTGAAAAGTCTCTACATTATAAACATCACCTTTATTATCACTATAATTTAGAGATAAATTATGAACCAACCTATGTCCTGCAAATTGGGATCCTAGAAAGCATATTTTATTTAGACATCTTCTTAAACATCTGCCTCTTATCCTTGATCCTTTTACATCTAGAAAATATGTCGAGGAGATAATTTACTAGAAACCTATCTTTCTCACTCAAATCTAATAGTAATAATATAAATATAAATTTACTTACTCTAAACGAAATAAACAAGGTCACATAGCTAGCATTCCCTGCCACTTGGTTTGACTATTGAGCTTTGAAGTTGGCAATGGTTTTTTTATGTATACAACTTTTTAGTATGATTATTGAACCTTGAAGTTGGAATATTAAATGGTTTTTTTTATGTACACAACCTTTTTGTATATCATTATTTGATGCATTTTTACATATTACAAATTATAGATTTTTGTTAGAGAGCCTAAAATACCCAAAGGGGATGATGTCAAGGCTTGTCTTAAAGGAACATTCTTGAGAGTAAGCTTTGAATGGCGATGAGATGATTGATATGAACTTCTGAATATCAAGTTAAATTGTAAATGAAATTACTTTTGATATTTAGGGTTATGAAAAAACAATTCATCATTTTTAGTTAATAGATCTCGAGTATGTTCAATACTAAAAGATTGAACATTCTTGCAAAAAGAATGAGAAAACAAAAAAAAATGAAAGAATACAAAAACAAACAAATCATTATGAACATTAAAATTACAAGATAATTTTACAAGGAAAAGTTGAAACTTAATATGAAATGTAGTTAATGAATTGCCACTAAAAGGACATTCCATCAAAAAATTATAAATGCAAGTTTCTCTCAAAGCTAAATCATCAAAATTGTTAAAATTTCATTTATATTTAGAAAGAGAAAGTAAAATCAATGTATGTGAATCTACAAGAGATGAATCACTTTTTAAAAATATAATACTTTGTATAGGATGTAATTCTTCAAAATCATCATCCTAGTAATCATTAAAAATCACCTCTTTCTCCTAATAATCAAATGTATGATCTGAACTAACAGAATCAGAAAATATAAAAGAAGAGGGTTTTGAAAATAATTATCATCCAAATGAGTGATAGATGCATAATTTTTAGAACAAGGACTAGGGAAATTATCGAATGAAAGATTAAGTTAATCCTCATTTACTATTTCCTTATATAAAAAGACATAAGGATAAAGGAAATAATGTTTGCTAGAGTATAATGAAGGTTAAAATGATTCATTTATATAACTCGTCATATTATAATTCAGGTTTAAAGACATTCTTTCAATTATAGTTACATGTTTTGAAATTTCTAACTTTGCCTTAAGATATGATAAATTGAAATTTATATTATCTAAATATTTTGGTAAATCAGAGTCTATTGAACCTATTGATTGATCACATTCATGATTAGAAATTGATTCAATTACAATTTCAGTTTCGTGTTCAATAAAATCATTTGTTGATTCAAGCTTAGTTGTGTCTTGTTCTTCGTTAATTGATTTGTTATCTTCAAATTTAGAAGAGACAAGAGAAGTAAAATGTTCAATTAAATCATCATTTGAAGGTAAATCATTTAAACGAAATCTATAACAAAGAAACCAAAATCTATTTGAAAACTCATCTAAAGATTCATTATTGTATATGGTAAGATTTTCTAACTCTAAACACAAATTATCAAAACTGTAATTTTGATGCACTTTCAGGAAAATCTACATAAATGGTTCCATGAGTGAATCGATTTCACGAGAAACACCTTGAAACATTTGCGGATTCATCCTTTTAATGTGAGAGTGAAAAGCCTACAAATTTCGTTATTAGGGATTATATTAAAATATTGACATTTATTAACAAAATCAGAAATATGATCTAACGCATAAATGCTACTCTCACCATCGAATTTTAAATTTGACAAGGACTCAATCTGCTTCTTGGGCATGCCTCGTGTAGGCTTAGGTGAACTAAACACATGACCAAGTGTAGGAATGGATATAGGATCCATGATTAGTTAAAATTTGATAAAATATAATTAAAACAAGTAACGAGCTTCAGACCCTCCTTCTAGCGCCAAACATGTTGATCGAGGAAAATGGTCCTTTCAACATTTTGAGGGAAACCACTCGGTCAAGAACTTAAAGAAGCTCCCTTTCTATTGAGATGGTGGTTCTAACTGGTTCAACTAGGTCCAATTACCTTTTCCATATTTCTATTGGTTTAAAGTGTCTCTTTAGTTACCAATATGCAGGGACATTGGATTGATTATACTCCTGATCAGGCAAGAGAATGACCCTTAAGCTGCTTTAATGTCACAGCCTAGCCACTCTAAGGTTTTGTCTCTTAAAAATAGGACTTCTAGAATGAAAAAGCTATGATAACACATGCAAGATCTAATCTAAGATGCAATTAATCTAACCTATCTCGATTGAAGGAAAGAGAAATACTTCTCTCAATTGAGGGCCAACTAACTATATGGGAAAAGATGTTTTTAAGAAATTGGAATTAAGATGGAGGAATTAGATCAAGGGGATAGCTCACGAGATTTTATTCCTCATTAAAACAAATACTAACAATTAAACACTTAGTAAATAGTTACGTAAGTGCCTATTAATAAAAAACTAATTTTAGTAGGCCTATTATCAACACCATTGGAGGTCCTACCTACCTTCTTGCTAAGTTCCTTGCGTTAAGGCTTAAGCCCTTAGTTGGTCATATGGAGTCCTTCGTAAAAGACTATGTTCCTTTATTAATGAACTCAAGGACATTAAGCTTGACCCTAGGGATATTCTTGTTAGTTTTGATGTTGTTTCTCTGTACACTTGCATCCCTATTGGTGAGGCCTTGGAGGTTATCAACTGCCTTACAGATCCTGATACGGCTCGGTTAGTTGAGATCTGCCTCACTTCCACCTTCTTCTCTTTTGAGGGAGAGTTCTTTGAGCAAACATGTGGGGTTGTAATGGGCTCACCCTTATCCCATGTTGTTGCTAATCTGTTTATGGAAGATTTTGAGTCCAAGGCTCTTACCTCATCCTGTCTCTTGCCTAAGCTTTGGAAAAGGTATGTGGATGACACCAATGTTATCTGGTCTCATGGCCAAGAGGAATTAGATCTCTTCTTCGATCATCTCAACAGTCAATCCTCAGCCATTAAGTTCACTAGAGAGCAGGAAGTTGATGGATGCCTACCTTTCCTTGATATTCTTATTTCTAACAATAGTGATGGTTCTCTCTCCCACCAAGTTTTTTGAAAGAAAACGCATACGGAGCAGTATCTTCATGCCAGTTCCCACCATTTCCCTGCTCAGAAGATGAGGGTTCTCAATACCCTTGCTACCAGGGCCCTAAGGATCTCGAATAAAAAGAGCTTTGAGAAAGAAAAATCCCATCTCCTTGATGTCTTTGTTGGGAATGGCTATAGTAGATACATGGGACAGAAGGCTTTCATAAGAGCTGCCAGGAATTCTCTTACTAAAAGGGAACTGAAGGAGCGTATTCCAGGTGTCCATCTTCCATTTGTGCAGGGGACCACTGATAAGATTGCAAGGATTCTTAAAATGCATAGTATCCCTGTAACCTTTAGGCCCCTTAACACCATTCGTATGTCCCTCAAATCAGCAAAGGATCCTATCAACCCTAAAGATATGAAAGGGGTAAATATTATCCCTTGTTCTTGTGGGACCCCCTATATTGGTGAGACGGGTCACTCCATCAATCAAAGGATTAGTGAACATGCAGCTGACCTTAAGCATAGGAGATCAAAGTCTTCAGCTTTAGGTGAGCATGCGGAAAAAACCAATCATCATGTTTGTATTGAAGAAGCTAGTATCATTGCTACGGTTTCTCAGTTCCATCATCGGAAATTTAGGGAAGCTCTGGAAATTGAAAAGAGGTCGAGCAATCTCAATAGAGAGGATGGTTGGAAAATCAGTAGATGTTGGGTCCCAGCTCTCTCTTCCTAGTCGCTTTCTTCCTCTCCGCCCTCCTCCTTCCCCTCCCCTCCTTCCCTTTTCGGATTGTGTCTGTAATTTATAATTTTCTTTTTAAACCTAATATTTATTTATTTATTTTTTTAAGGTTTTTATTTATTCATTTTTATTTATGTATTTATTTATTTATGTTATTTTTTTTAACTCTTTATATAGTTTTTCACGGGTTTTATTCCTTATTTATTTTTGCTATGTATTTATTAATTTATTAATGACTCTATTTATAGTTAATTATACATTCTATTCTAATAGTTATAGTTTCTATGTATGTATTTAATTGTTAATCCCTTTTAACAACCAATTAAATTAAATTATTTATATATTTATTTAGTCCCATATTTCAACTAACTTCATATTAAATTATATTATTTATATGTTTATTTTCGAGGTTAGGACCCTAGTCCATTCTAGTCGTTGGAGACTCTGCTCATGCTATTTAACATGCAAAGCTGGATCTGGTTCTTCAACTTGTCCTGACGATGAACCACATTGGTTGGTTCGAAACGCATCGACAAATGATAGATCTTGTGATTTACGCCAAAAAATCTCTCATAAACCTGATATGGATCACAGAAGCCTCAATTCAACAACTGATTAATTTGTTAAAGTACATAGTAATATTATCATTACAGAATAAGACTCTAATCAATCAAAATGTAGAAAAATTAGATTAATAAAAAAATAAATTTTTTATTTTTTTTTTTTTCAAAAGTAAAAATTAGATAAGATAATTTAATTTTTTCTAAATGTAAAATTATTGTCAACATCAATATTTTTTGAATACTTTATTACTCTACTGTAGTAGGGAATAATAAGGTGTGGGCAAATGGGAAGAAGAGGCTGGGAAAATTTTCATACTTAGGAGGACACATATGAATTATTGAGGAAATACTTAATCTCTTCCATTGACTTGCTACACGCTGATGGCTATAGAGTCAAACTAAACCTCTTCTTTTTGACTATCCATTTTACAACTTTAACTTTCCGACTATAACTTTCCACTTCAGGGGGTAGATTATAATTTGTCTTCAGAAAACTACATGTACGTTGATACCAATGGCATCCTTTTCCTAGCAAGGCTATTGCTTTCAGACATGTCCATATTAGGAAATTTTCAACAACAGATCTACCAAATTCTCCATGACAATAGAAATAACATGCTCTCTTTTGCACTGACAATTTGTGATTCCTTGTAAGCAAGCACATAGTTGTGTGTTTTCTTGTATATATTCTACATTGTGTGTTTTCTTGTATATATTCTACACTATATCAAATGATTAAAGGTTGTTCTTGCTAGAGTTTGATTAGAAAAAAAAATTCTCAATTTTTTTTGTTTGTTATTAGAATTTATTTTTATTAAACTATAAGCATATGTAAACACTTCCTTTTAGACTATATGCAAATCTGTAAACATGGTTGTTTCTTTGATTTTGAATTCATTGAACCATAGATTCTTTATTATGTATGGAATATTGAAAATTTAATGAAAATCAAATATTATGATGAAAATGCATTAAAAGACTCCGTGAATTCAATTACAAATTATTATTATTATTATTATGAAAATGACATAAGCCACGAAAAATATAACACGAATATGAAAATAAGAGTGGAAAAGTTTACAATTCTAAATGGATTAGACAATAACTGTTTATGAGATTGAACATTGCAATTTTAATTTATAGTGTATATGATGCACATTTTCTTGGAACTTTGAAGTAATATAAAGGGTGAACTCTAGTACTCTGTATTGCGGTTATATGTCCAATAAAGAAAATATTATTTACTCAAGTTTGATTTTTGGCTAGAGTGGCATCAAATTTCCTGGGACAAAATAAAAAAGATAATATCATTTACTCAAGTCGCCAAATAAATATATGAGTAAATCCATGCACATTGATTGAATGGAAGTTCAATTGTCACATAGTGATTAGACTATTGACAACTATAGTAGACTTCATACCACTAATAATATGGTTCCTGAACAACAATCTGTTCACACAATATGGCTCTTGAAGAACAATTGATTCACACAAGTTTAAAAATTGGAAAATGTTATTTAAAAAAAAAACAAGTTTCAATAGAAACAATGTGTATTAGGTGCATACTTTTGTTTCTCCTGCTTCCTCTGCACTCATGCACCTCTACACTTTGCACAATGAAAACTTCCTCAACGCTCCGATTGTTGACAACTATAGTAGACTTCAAAACACTAATAATATAGTTCTTGAACAACAATTTGTTCACATAATATGGCTCCTGAAGAACAATTAATTCACACAAGTTTAAAAATTGGGAAATGTTTAAAAAAAAAAACCAAGTTTGAATAGAAATAAAGTGTATTAGGTCCATACTTTTGTTTATCCTACTTCCTCCACACTCATGCACCTCCACACTTTGCACAATGAAACCTGGCGGCACAATGAAATTGATTTTGGATTCATGAATTTGGTTAAAATTTTTTACCTTTATTTTTAAATTAAATAGTCATAAGTTATATTTAAAACTCATCCAAATATTTCAAGCAAAAGGTACTTTTGGACATTTTATTCACCATAAGGATTATTTTGCAGAATTTCCATTTGCATTATAAGAAGGTAGATCTTTAAAAGACAATTGAAATAGCCCGTACATAAGAAAATTCTTCTGAGAGTGTGAAGGGAGCACAATGAAAGCTTCGTCCACACCTCTACACTTCACACAACAAAATTTTCCTCCACACCTCTACATTCTGAGGAAACCTGACCTGATGCATGATTTCTTGGAACTCTAAAGTAATATAAAAGGTGAAGTTTAGTACCCTGCATTGTGGTTATCTATCCAATAAATAAAATATCATTTATTCAAGTTTCATTTTTGGACAAAGTGGCATTGAATTTCTTGGGACAAAATCAGAAAGATAATATCATTTATTGAAGTTTCCTAAGAAATATATGAGGAAATACATGCACATTGATTGAATGGGACTTCAGTTTTCATGTAGTGATTGGACTATTTATTACTATAGTGGAATTCATACCACTAATGCTATGGTTCTTGAACAATAATCTATTCACACATTATGGCTCCCGAAGAAAAATCAATTCCACAATTTTAAAAACTAGGAATTTTTTATTTTTTTTTTCCAAAAACCAAGTTTCACTAGAAATAAAGTGTATAATGCACATACTTTTGCTCCTCATGCTTCCTCCAAACTCTGCACAATGAGCTTCCTCCGCAACTCCACGCTTCTTAGAAACTTGATAGCACAATGAAGGATTTGGTCACAAATAATAGATGCTCGATTTTAGATTCATGTACTTAGTTCAAAATTTCGACCTTTATTTTTAAGTTAAACAATGGTAAGTTACATTTAAAAATCATTTATCTTTCAACGAAAAGGTACTCCTGGACTTTTTCTTCATTAGAAGGATTATTTCACACGGCTTCTATTTGCTTGATAAGAAGGTAAATCTTTGAAAGGAAATCCAAACAACCCAAACATGAATAAATTCTTTCGACAGTGTGGAGGAAGCATAATGAAAGCTTACTCTGCACCTCCACACTCTGTACAATGAAATATTTCTTCACACCTTCGCAGTTCGAGGAAACCTCATAGAAAAATGAAAGCCTCAGTCACAAGTAATATCATTTCCAAACAAATTCAAAGTATGTCAAATCTATTTGAAATACTATTGAGTTAGGCCTTGCCACTAGACTTTACCATCACTTGCACCAACGCACTCCACATAATGAAATCTTCCTTTGCATATTTGTTCAACATTCCCATGTCATCCACCCACTTACATAAGGGACTTGACACTGCATCAGTTTTGGCATCATCGAGAAAATAAATAACAGTGTCAGACATAACATTGTTAGCGTCAATGTTAGATCACTCACTGATGGAATGGCCACTTACACAATTAGCCATTTTTTCATTTTAAAATGACTTTTCAGACATCAATAAATAGGAAAATGAAATTGCACTCCACCAAGGCTATTAAGTCCCATCAAAGTGCTCTAGGCCAATAAAAAAATGAGAAATACATTTAAAAAAAATTATAATTATTTTGAATATTTAAGAAAAATTGTAAATAAAAAAAGGTGCTAAAACTTTGGTTAAAGTTACTAAAAAATGATGAAAAATTGAAAAATTAATCAAGAGTTAAGGGACTTTGACCACGAGGTGATTGTTATAGTCCCTAGTAGAGTCGGGACTAATAATGCTCTTTGGACTGTGTTAATTAGTACTATCTTAGAAAGAGAAAAGGTACTTTTTTTTTTATTTAAAATATATTTATATTAAAAAACTTATATTTAAATGATTTTATATTAATAAATAATAAATTTTAAATGATTTTTATTCATTTAAGAATATATATATATATTATATATATATATATATTATATATATTATATATATATATATATATATATATATCTTATTATTTATTTATTTTAATTATTTAACAAAATTATATTATTATTTTTTGAGTGAAGTTAAGTTATTGATCTTTCATCAAATTATGTATTTAAAGGTTTATTATAAGTTTTTGGTTTACCACTCAAGAAACTAGAGTATTGACAATGCATTAGATTTTTTTCCCTTCCGAGGTTCAAGTTCAAAATTATAGAAAATATATTGTGGAACGAAACCTTAATGAGAGGAAATTGTGTCTGACCAGGAGGTAACTTCTCAAATCAAATCATGTTATTCATTCAGGTTTTTCATTATCATATACAAGAGGGAGTGACTGTTCAGTTCATTTCCAGATGACTCTCCCTCTTCTCTATTATTTCTTTACACTAATTACAGTTGTTCACCCAATCCCTATGATTAGGTGTCAACATTCCCCCCCCTTAATCTGAAGGGATGTTGGTGAGTCCAAGCATTGTTCTGAATCTTTCAAGATTTTCTCTTCCAAGCGCTTTGGTGAAGATGTCTGCAATTTTCTCACTAGTGGAACAATGACGGAGATGGATTGTTTCAGCCTCAACATGATGTCGAATCATATGATATTTAGTATTGATGTGCTTCATTCGATCATGGAACTTTGGGTTCTTGGCCAACTTTATTGTCGAGGTATTGTCAATCATGAGTGGTGTTAGTGTCAGTCTTTGCAGCCTTCCTCTAGTGATCAAATATGCTCTTACAAAGTGGTCTCAGAGTGTCAAGGTCAAATTTTGTCATTTCAATGAGTCTTCAAGCAAAATTTGGTCACTAGGTATTAGGTATAGGGTTTGCTTTTACTCCTTTCAAAGTTGTCCAAAAGTCTCCTAAAAGATGCGCTACGCATAGGGTCTGGTGGCGCGGTGCACATGGCGTGCACAGCGCATTAGGCATTTTTTCGCAGTGTAAAAATACACTGGTGCAGCGCACATGGCGTGCGTGGCGCGTTGGGCTGGTGCGCAGGGCACAAGGTTGGAACGTTAAAATTTTTGCCACCTAACTCAAAATTCAAATAGAATAGCCTCCTCTGCTCCAAGTAAGGTCAAGTTGTCTTGCAATTTCCTTTGATCAATGTTTGGTGTGGTTATATGACTAAGTATGAGAATTTGAATATCAAACTTGAAGCCATAGTCTCTTATTAAAGATTGTTATTTGAAGTTTTGTGTTGAAGTTTTAGAACATTTTTGGTGCCACTCCCCGCCTTGTTTTCCCATCTCCCATGATCCCATTACTACAGTTTATTTCCTTATATCCCCTTATACACTTATTCCTAAGTTCCATTTTCCTATCCCTAAGTGACTTTATTCCTTATCATTCCTATTTCCTATTTCATTTGTATAAAAATCGCCAAAGCCCAAAGTTCCCAAACAATCAAGTGACTATCCCCACACTCCAATTTTCACTTGAAAAAAGTCCATGGTACCCACTGTTCATAGTCCTTTTCTATTTGACACACATTTGGAAATCAAAACAAGACACCAAACTCTTCATATTTACCTCAGGCAACATGGATGAAGAAGGCACTGAGACGACACAAAAAGGATGATAGGCTCCAAATCTTGGCCGAAACCTCTTTGGTTGAGCATGAAACTCAATGATAAACCTTCAATCCAAATTTCAAGGAATTTGGAGAAAATTTTGTCATTTTTGAATTTTTTGGTCACAAAATAGGCTTTCCTGCCCAACACGTAGTGCCACTTGGCGCACGCTTATAATTGGGAGATCCTCTGGAGGAAAACTTTACATTTATGGATTTTTTATAAAACGTTATGCATTCTCCTGGATTACCTAAGGATTTCGTCAAATTCTGGGTTGCCTAAAGGGTCAAAAACACCCTAAAAATGGTCTCCCTGCCCCTTTTTGCACCCATAGGAAGCAGTCTTGGGAGATTGCATTTTTGGAGGGGTAACTGATATCCAAATCCAAAAATTCCACTTTAGTTGGAGAGTAGACAGGCAGGGCTTTCTAACGAGATATCATGAGCTCAATATGGACTTCGGGAAGTGCCTCAAAATCAGCTCCAAAGTGGCACAATGCATAGAGAATTTGGGCGCGACGCATAAAGGATTTTTCCCAATTTTTCACCTTCCAGCTTAGAAATTCGGCCAGTTTTGACTAGTTTTGCTTTTTGATGTAATTATTGATCTATCTTGATGTAACTTGATGACTATGATGTAATTTTGGCCCATATTTACTTATTCTAGAGGATTCATTCACTAAAAAGTGAAAATTTAATGAATGAATCAATTTCCTATCATATAGAGGCAAGTTGTTTGATTGCCTAGATTTCAGTGCTTTGTTTAGAATTGGTTGAAACAACTCCTAGAATGATGAGCTCAACCCATAGAGGCATGGGAATGGGTTAGGATGGGCTATATCATGTATCTTCTGAGTCATTTTCAGGGTTGGACACTTGGGATTGCTTGGCACATCATTGTACATTCTATCTCTGCATTTTTGGCTAAGGAAAGACCAGGGTTTTGTAGCAGTTGTTGGGATCCATGTGGCTCTATGTTTTGATGGTGTTTTTATCTATGTAATTGTAAGTTCATTGATGTTTATGTGTATCATTTTCCCTTCTATTTTCTTCTGAAATTAAACAAATGAGTGATTAAGGTAGAATCCATTGGATTCCTATGCTCTGCCTTGAAATTTTGTTTAATTTTCAATGTTTTCATCTGTTTGAGGAGTACTCTTGAGATTAACTTGCCATCCTTAGCTCCTCACCAGTCTGATCCATCCATTCATTCAATCTAAAGCATCAAAACAATTTCCTTCCTTGCCCCAATCAGAACTCTACAAAAACTAAGCCCCATCCCCGGACCCAAATTTGCCTTTCCCTTTTTCCAACAAAAAACCCCCAAAAACTCAATTTAAATCCTTGCACTTCATACCTAGCCTAAGATTGGTTGTTAAATAAATCGTCTCAAGCCCCATCGATTATCTTTTGCTGAGATTGACCTAGAGAGAGCCCTCTCCTATCCTCGTAGGGCTAGCTGCGAGGCTGAGCGTGGTTTGATGTGGACCTAGAAGCTTACCTTTTCAGCCTGAGGTAAATATAGGCTCTAAGATAGTGGTGACTCCACTGGGGAAGAAAGTTTATTTTCATTGTTTGGCTTTGTAGACTACAGACAGAGCCTGAAGTTAGCTAGGTATCCTTTGAAACGCTTTTTCTTTGCATTAGCGCAAGTAGATAAAAGCTACTTCAGTCAATCTCCGGTCTAGTTTATAAACTGAACATCTGATCTAAACGATCACCCCAGTACATGTATCAAGTTAGATCTGATTGTTGATGGTGAACAACAATCAGACACAGCAAGGATGAAATCATTCACCGACGACTCCAGTGTCGAAGAATCCCAAGGTTCCGACTTTTTATGGCGACTCTACTCTTCAAGAACCAGTAGCTTGAAGAATCTCTTGGTGAATTCATTGTTATCAAAATGGATTTTCTTGCTTGATGGTATGCTCCCATGAGTCAAGATCACATTCCAGGTTTTCCAAATAAAATTCTGAAGGTAGATTGGCAAAGGAATTTGCCTACGTTTAAAGATGATGATAGGAAGGATGTTGATTTACATCTGGTTAGATTTCACATGCATATTCGCAAGTTGAAGGTTGATTTTCCTGAAGATTGCTTGATGAAGATATTCCTGGCCACTCTGGAAGGTGAAGCCCAATCTTGGTATGAAAGTTTGCCGCCTGCTTGTATTTATTTTTTGAAAGATTTTCATACCATGTTCTTTGAAAGATATAAAGAATCTTATCCATCATTAAATTTAGTTCAGGATTGTTGCAAGCATGCTTATAGTTTTATTGAAATCCTTGAGAAATATTATGAAGATGATAATTTCATGGATGATGAGATCATGGAAGCCCTGTCTAAAAATCCATTTCACCAGCATAAAGAGAGCGATACTTATCAAGATGATCAGGAAAATTTGCAGCAGGACTAAGATCTTCACACAATGGAAAATGATGAAAGAGAAGGTTTTATTTCAAATCTGTCCATAGAAGAAGACAACATGCAGGGAATTCAAGTTTCAATTTCAGAATGTGATAAAGTCAAGTCAGCTATTTTAGATCTAGATTCAGATCGTGATGATGAAGACAACCTTGTTCTGAATCCCATGAAGGAGAGCTCTGTTGTTGAGATCATCTGGAATGAAGAAGACAAAATTATTGACCAAAGCCTTCATGAGGAGGTAATCCAATCATTTCATGGAAAACAAGATGGGATCTTTTTTCAAGTAAGTGAAAAATATTCTTTTGATCACTCAGTGGTAAATGATAATTTGGATAATTTGATTGCCATGTCATATGAAGATGATAACAATGTTTTCAAATTTCAGAAGATCAGGGAATTAAGGACTACCATTCAGGTTTTTCATGTTTTAAAATGTTATTTCAAGAATACAATACTTGCTTGAGCAAAAGGAAACAAAAAGTCTTATCTCCTTTGTCTGAAGATGAGATAGATCAACTCTTGAAAGGTCATGTTACAACTCAAGTTAACACAGATCTGCAGTGTGCACATGGTCAAGAAGGTGATGGTGGAACTTCTTCCTCTTTTGAAAATGATGACAGTCTTGTAATTAGCTTTATAGATCAACAAACAGATAATATTTTCTGTCATGAAGATAATAAGGTTGTCATGTTTGATGCTCTTGAAGATTGTTTTCTGTTCAAGAATGACCTTGGCCATGAAATTGAGGAATATGAGCCTGAGAGAGACTATATGCCAGAATTTCTCATGGTCAAGGAATTTACAGTTGACACTCAAATGGCGGAAACTTATACCTCTCTATGCCTTCCTATCACTTAGCAACCAGTTGTTCTTTCAGATCAGAATGAAGGGAGTACTTGTATTTTTGTTGCTGGATCTCAAGACAAGCTAGTGCTTCAGGATTTTCATGATCCTTTCGGCATTCTTTTGCAAGCACCAAAGAAGATGAATGTTGGCTGGTTTGTTAGCATAAGCCTTGGTTTCAATTGTTATTGTGAGTTACCTACATGTACATCATTCTGCCTGCTCGAGGAAAGAGAGAGCAGAATTTCATTGAGTAACCATTTGTTGGATTGGTTACATTGGAAGGCCCACTTCACATGATTGTACATATTTCATCAGTAAGTAGGTAGTCGTCGTCATGATTTGAAGCCCTCAAATCTCGATGGAATGCTGCCCTTTGAAAGCTTTGTATGTACTTGTTTCAGTTAAGTCAGTCTTGAGTCATTTTTTGTTTTAGTCAGTTTAAAGATAGTTTCAGTTGAGTGTCCAGTTTCAACTTTTGAGAGTCTTGTTTCAGTTTTGGATTAGTCAGTTCAAGTATGAGTCTTGAGTCAAAGTTATTGGTTTTTGGGTGTTTTAAAGTTATTGACTCCATTGCCCAATGGATAAGGCACTGGTCTGCTCTCCCAAAGCTCTGTGGTTCTTGGCACCTCCAAGGAGCTACCATCCCCATTGGAGCCAATGTTAGTGTCATCTTTGCAGCCTTCCTCCAGTGATCAAATATGCTCTCACAAAGTGGTCTCAGAGTGTCAAGGTCAAATTTTGTCATTTCGGTGAGTCTTCAGGCAAAATTTGGTCACTAGGTATTAGGTCTAGGGTTTGCTTTTACTCCTTTCAAAGTTGTCCAAAAGTCTCCTGAAAGATGCGCTACACATAGGGTTTGGTGGTGCAGTGCATTGGGTTTGTGCGCAGCGCACATGCACGGCGCATTGGGCATTTTTTGCAGTGTAAAAATACACTGGCGCAACGCACATGGCGTGTGCGGCGCGTTGGGCTAGTGCGCGACGCACAGGGCTGGAACGTTACAATTTTTGCCACCTAACTCAAACTTCAAATAGAACGGCCTCCTCTGCTCCAAGTAAGGTCAAGTCATCTTGCAATCACCTTTGATCAGTGTTTGGTTTGGTTATATGACTAAGTATGAGAATTTGAATATCAAACTTGAAGCCATAATCTCTTATTAAAGATTGATATTTGAAGTTTTGTGTTGAAGTTTTAGAACATTTTTGGTGCCACTCCCCGCCTTGTTTTCCCATCTCCCATGATCCCATTGCTACAGTTTATTTCCTTATATCCCCTTATACACTTATTCCTAAGTTCCATTTTCCTATCCCTAAGTGACTTTATTCCTTATCATTCCTATTTCCTATTTCATTTGTATAAAAATCCCCAAAGCCCAAAGTTCCCAAACAATCAAGTGACTGTCCCCACACTCCAATTTTCACTTGAAAAACGTCCATGGTACCCACTGTTCACAGTACTTTTCTATTTGGCACACATTTGGAAATCAAAACAAGACACCAAACTCTTCATATTTACCTCAGGCAACATGGATGAAGAAGGCACTGAGACGATGCAAAAAGGATGATAGGCTCCGAATCTTGGCGCGAAGCCTCTTTGGCTGAGCATGAAACTCAATGATAAACCTTCAGTCCAAATTTCAAGGAATTTGGAGAAAATGTTGTCATTTTTGAATTTTTTGGTCACAAAACAGGTTTTCATGCCCAACGCGTAGCGCCACTTGGCGCGCGCTTATAATTGGGAGATCCTCTGGAGGAAAACTTTACATTTCTAGATTTTTTTATAAAAATTTATGCATGCTCATGGATTACCTAAGGATTTCATCAAGTTCTGGGTTGCCTAAAGGGTTAAAAACACCCTAAAAATGGTCTCTCTGCCCCTTTTTGCACCCACAGGAAGAAGTCTTGGGAGATGGCTGTTTTGGAGGGGCAAATGACATCCAAATCCAAACATTCCACTTGGGTTGGAGAGTAGACAGGTAGGGCTTTCCAATGAGCTATCATGAGCTCAATTTGGACTTCGGGAAGTGCCTCAAAATCAGCTCCAAAGTGGCCCGATGCATAGATAATTTGGGCGCGGCGCATAGAGGATTTTTCCCAATTTTTCACCTTCCAGCTCAAAAATTCGGCCAGTTTTGACTAGTTTTGCTTTTTGATGTAATTATTGATCTATCTTGATGTAACTTGATGACTATGATGTAATTTTGGACCATATTTACTTGTTCTAGAGGATTCATTCACTAAAAAGTGAAAATTTAATGAATGAATCAATTTCCTATCATATAGAGGCAAGTTGTTTGATTGCCTAGATTTCAATGCTTTGTTTAGAATTGGTTGAAACATATGCTAGAATGATGAGCTCGACCCCTAGAGCCATGGTAATGGGTTAGGATGGGCTATATCATGTATCTTCTGAGTTATTTTCAGGGTTGGACACTTGGGATTGCTTGGCACATCATTGTACATTCTATCTTTGCATTTTTGGCTAAGGAAAGACTAGGGTTTTGCAGCACTTGTTGGGATCCTTGTGGCTCTATGTTTTGATGGTGTTTTTCTCTATGTAATTGTAAGTTC
>APFE031541539.1:0-12248 GCA_000404065.3 Pinus taeda | reverse complement strand
AGACTTGTGTAATAAAATTTTTAAAATTTTAATTTAATTATCAATAATTATTAAAAAATCCATTAACTATCTTTCTTTTAACTAATGATCAGTATCATAGTATTCTTTTACCACTCACCATTTCCATAGTACCCTCTCAGAAATTTTTAATTTCAGATCCATTAACTATCTTTTAACTATATTACAGTGAGAATTAATGATCATTGTCATAGTATTCTTTTACCACTGACCATTTCCATAGTACCAATGGATATTCATGAAATCGATACCCTGAAAAGTTGGATTATCATGGTAAGTGTTTGATTAGATATCCTGCAATACCCTCACCATTGCCACATTGTCCTCTTAGAGTTTTTCAATTTCAGATTTCGAGAATATACCAATGGATACTCATGGAATCTATACCCTGAAAAGTTGGATTATCATGGTAGGTGTTTGATTAGATATCCGGCAAAACCCAGGATGGTGGGATTATCATAGCAGGTGGTTGACTAAATATCCTCAGTTCCTGTCATGGTACATGTGGTAGGGTGTAGGTTAAGTCGCAGCACTTTCGCTTTGCCGTCGAAACTTGGAAATATAGAGCCGACATCATACTACCTTGATGCAGTCGAATTGGGCCGTAGTTTAAATCTTGTACATATGTGACCTTTTTAATATTCTTCTTTGTCAATTTTATTAGAATCGTGAAGTCTACATCCTCTGAATATAAGAGTGTAATGATTGTTTGGGTATCAAACAATTGAATTGCGAAGTCTACATCAGCGAAGTCTACATCAGCTGAATATTAGAGCCACGTCCTCAAAAAACCTAGAACTTAACTAATTATTTTTTATCAAGAAATCTCAACTTAAAAAATCAACACAAAGGCGTGGACACCACGTCTGTCACGGTCCTTTTACTCTAAACATACGAAATACGAGGGATCACCGAATAACATTGAAATCTTATTGCCCTCCAAACCTAAACCTTGCAGCAGTTATTATTGTCCTACATTGAAAGTGCGAGAATGAATCATATACAGGAGACAATTTATTGGCCCTCCAAGCCTAAACATTGCAGTCGTTATTATTGACTTATTATTGTCCTACACTCAAAGTACGAGATTGAATAGGTAATAGAGAGAAATTATTGCAAAGTGAATCTTATATAAAAATTTGGGTAAATTTTACTTAAAATTTAATTAGTAGTGAAAAATTTTCATGTTTTTCACCAAAGTTGTTTATTCAAAATTTTAATTTTAATTATCGAATATAATTTTATTCAAAATCATATTATAAAATATATATATATATAATATAATATATAATAATATAGATATAATTATTTTTTTTGTAAATTAGGCTACTTCTATTATTATACAAAAAGGTTACAAAAAAGATTACATCGAGGCTGGCCTAAAAAATTCTCCATACTGAGATGGATTCAGCAGGACTTTAACACTGGAGGGTGAAACTTCCTTTGAAATTTGACTTGTCCAACAGACTCTTGATAACTAAAGGATAAACAATTGACACAAACCATAACTGAAAGACTGATAGTTTGACACAATCCGGAACCCACTGAGAGCCAGACAATTTGACACAGACCAAAACCAACTATCCCGGAGAGTTATACAAATAGAGATAGAGCGGCAAACATAGTCGTAAATGAAAACCGATTCCGACCTGAACAGAGCTGAGCCATTGCTTGAGCTTATCAAAAACTATCCAACGAAGAAGGCTGTGAACTGAAGTCGCCGAACAAACATCATAGAACCGCAAAAACGACCACCTGGGGTCATAGCCGGACCAAAACGATGTAGAGGCAAGCTCAAACACCCACCGAGGTGGATGGTTGCTCCTCAATGATTCTGCAACCATATTGATCTCACGTGCACCAGTCTGTGTATGGAGCGTCATCTTTAACCGGCTCGCTTGGACCTGCCAGTGCACTCGAGGCCTCCGCAGGCTAAATTCTTTGACAGTGAACAAGAGAAGGTTGCCTAGGCTCCGCAGGGACTTCTGGAGGAGCTGCATTATCGCACTTCTCAATCTGAACAGACACAAAGTAGGTAGAATTGTCCAAGGAACAGGGGAAACGAAAACGGGTTGAGGGATGAGAGCTGTGCAAACACGCAGCTGCACGGGCTCGACCTCTGCCTCTACCCCGGCCTCGCCTTGCACCATGAGAGTCAACTTCTTCAGAGGACGATTCCGTGGTGTGAGAGGAGCGCTGAGGGATAGCTCTTCCTCTGGAACCTCCCCGAGACCCGCCCCTTCTGCTGATAAGCTGGAACTGTTCACGCGGCATTCTGGAATAACACTGGAGTGGGGACTGCACAGAGAACTGAGTCTCCGTGAACCAAGAGTCACAGAGAGCCAATGAACCTTGCATAGAGGCTTAATGGCTAACGGGAGCATATAGGGCAACAGATTCGAGTCAGAAGGAACACAGAGGGGCAAGGTGAGAATTAACACAGAGAGCGACCAGGAATGTCAACAGGAGCGCCGAGGGGCGCGATGAGAGCACTTGAAGACTGTTGCTTACAGGCGGGAGAGCCAGGGTGCCCAAAGGAAGAGACCGAGGCCTTCTATGCTGAGGGCCGAGGCCTAAATCTATGAGACCACTACCAAGGACCGAGAACCAGCAGCAAACCGAACAGACAAAGCATCCACATCCAAATAGCAAACAGAACAAACATCAAATAATGCATGACCAGCGGAGGCTGGCTCTTAAAATACCTCAGAGTGACGCCCCAAGCGATGGACATTCCAACACAGACGGACTGCAATCCAAACACCGGAGAGACGAATCGCGGGCGAGCCATAATGCAGTCGACGGCTAGTTGGAGGGCGGAGTAAAGGCCCTCATTCAATATTATATATAATTATTACTAGTATATAATTACTTTAATTAGGAAGAGATCAAATCTCTTGAGATGCACTACTATATGTAAGGAGTCCTTAATACATTTGTTTAAGAAGAAATTGTCATTTCGCCTTAAAAAATACCATTTTATCTTAATTATTATTTTTCTATAATAATTTTAAAAGGGTCAAAATACCAACCCCAAAGAACCCCATAGAACACTAGATGGTTTTGTCAATAACAATTTGGAGGAGGTTTTTCACGTCACTTGGTTGCAACAACCCTAATAGGAGCAGTGGTGGCAACAACGAAGGTGTTGCTAGAAACTACATGGAAAAGAGGTTAAGGGAGTCTCGGGTAATTTTATGGGGGTTTTATGTACTATGTGTGGACCGATTCATCTCTAATGACATAAGGGATCTGCATAAAGCGAAAATTGGACAGGTCAAAATTGGGTTGTGAGAACCCTTAGCATCCTCTTTCAATTCAAATGCGTATTCCAATGAGAATTCAAAGGGAATGAGAGGCATATTCCAATCATAATTCCAGTGAACGAGAGGTGAGAGGTGTATTTTAGTGAGA
The DNA here is from genome assembly GCA_000404065.3 of Pinus taeda. Lineage (NCBI taxonomy): Eukaryota > Viridiplantae > Streptophyta > Pinopsida > Pinales > Pinaceae > Pinus > Pinus taeda. The sequence continues at coordinate 8,816 of APFE031541539.1, read as the reverse complement.
ATTTCGGAAGTCATAATCAAGATCCAAAATTTATGGTGTCCCAACTATTTCACCTCTGTCTCTGTTGAACACACGTTGTTCATCATTTTAGGCTTGCTCCCCCTTATAGAACGATAGCGGTCATATATAAGCAGAGCCCCACATAATGGTTATTATATGAAATGGGTTTTTCTCATTTGGATCTAATTGATTCTCAATATTATGAGGTTTTATCAACTAGGGTTCAGTGATAGTTATTGCTAGGCCAACTGTTTCCCAATGCTATTTAGGATCTCTTGTGTCACAACGATGGCTTTTCTCGAGACAATGCCCAGCCAAGAGGAGATGAGATCAAAACCCTAGTTGATAATGAAAATTTCTAGATCGAAAAAGGGAATTCCTATGCTAGTACTATAGGTGAGAGGCAAGAAGTGGTTATTGAGGAGCTTGCAATTGACATGGGAAATAATGGATTTGAATTTGATGTCTTTGTTGGCTTAGAAGATGTCAAAATGAGACAGTTGAATAAGTTTTTCATTCAGGACTTATTTTGTAAGCTCTTTTCCTAATTTTTAAAGGGAGGGACTTCTTTGGGTGGATGATGCAATTTTAAACAAAATTATCGATATGTAGGTAGAGGTAGAGGTAGAGGTAGTCATGTTTTGGATGAGGCTAGTTTTCTCCATTGATGAGGCCTCTATCTACTCTATTCAAGATTTGAAATCTAAAAGTATATATGAAGATATTGCCATAGCTTCAAAACCAAGGCTACAATTTTTTGTTAGAATTGTTTTGGATTGATGCAAGATTGTTATCTGCAACAGTGCATTAGACATCATTGAGTATGTCTAGAGGAAAATTTAGTTGCATATGTATGAGTAGCGTCTCATATATGGTGTAAAACAACAACAATATGACCAAACATTAGGTGATTTCCATTTTATTAATGATGCTATGCTTAGTTTGATGTCTCACATGTAGAGCACGACTCTTCCTCAGCCATGGAAACTTGTAGATGATTTCATGTCTACTATTAGATCTATGTGCACAAGGGGTGAGAAAGTTACCAATATGCAAATAAAGTTAAGCCATTTGTAGGACAGCATCCACAATCAAGTCAAAGAGTTTCTTAATATGGGTACAAAGACTATTTGTATTTCTATTTTAGAACGCATGTGGGTATTTCAACTGATGAGGGCGTCTTGGGATTTTATCATGTTACTACTTGCTCCATTGTAGAGCAACCATGAGTGTGGAAAGGAATATATTACATTTTTCTTATCACTGAAAGAATATTTTTTACTGATAATATTCATCCATAATGTGTGCCCATTCTACTTGAGTTCTGTAAGCTACTAACAAAGAGTGTTCCTTGCCATGAGTTATACACGGTATGCTACAATGACCTTCCCTCTTTTCCAGACCATTATTGGTGTTTCTCATGGAAGTTAGTATCTTAATGAAGCCAGGTTAAAGACAATTGTCGAAGATTTTTCTCCTTCATCCATAACTTTCTACCAATATTTCTTCAAATTTATTTTGCACAGCTAGGCCATCTCTTGCGTATGATAAGCCCATTCACATGATGCAACATGTTAAAAAGGTGCATGATAAAGAGGTGCATGCTTTTAGTTCCTTTATAACACCTTTGTGCAAAGCCATGGAGGAAATTGATAGCCGTTAACCTCTCGTAAATATCCACGCATGGAAAACTATTTTAGAACAAATTCCTTGATGGTAGTAGACACTGGATCTTGTAAGTGGCTTTGCACAATATTCATGGAGCTTCTACATAATATTGCTTATCACTGAAAAATATTTTCTGTCGAGTCATATTCTTATATACTTTTGACCCATTCTATCCGAGTTTTGTAAGCTGCTAGGAAAGAGTGCGCCTAGCCATGATTTATACATGATATGCCAGAATTCCTTTTCCTCTTTGTTGGGATGTTATTGGTGTTTCTCATTGAAGTCAATATTTTAATGAATCTAAGGCAAAGAAAATAATTGTCCAATATTTTTATCCTTGTTTCCTCAACTTGCTATCAAGCTTTCTTAAAATTTATGTTGTGCAAGTAGGTCATCACCTCCCAAGGATAAGCCGATTCACATGATGAAACATCTTTAAGAGGTGCATGATAAAGAGGGACATGATTATGCTTTTATAATACCATTGTGCAAATACATGGAGGAAATTGATAGACATGTAACATCTCACATAATTGGAAGCGGCATATATAGTTGTTGAACCAAGGACATCCATATGTGAGGATTTCCCTTTTAGCTTTGTTGCATTCCTCTTCATTCTCATGGGCCTTCATGCCATTACCAAGGTTTCCAAAGATGACATGGAAGATTTTCTATCAATTCTAAGTGCACTAGATTATATTTAAATAATCCTATGCAACAATTCACATTGCATGATGATAATTTATAGTTACATGAATATAACTCCCTTCTTCATTTCGAGTCTAAAAGGAATCTAGTAATGGCTATGCACTAGAACGAGAAGAAGATCATGATGAATGACATGAAAATGTAGTTCATAGATCTTAACTTCTTATGGATTCATTTGAGCCACTTGCCTATGCAGAAGTCGATGTTTTACATGTAGGGAATTTTTGTAGACTTTGTGACTGAGGAAGCAACTAGTCCAGGAGTTTTGCGAGAGTGGTCTTCAGTAATATGCAAAGAAATTTTTAATCTTACAAATGCTCTCTTTTTATGTTTCCCCAATGAATGTGGAGGATTGTTCACCAACCCTTCTGACTAGGAAATTTATTATCATGTTTTTATTTATTTAACCTACTAAATTTTTCTATTTATTGTGATACATGATGTCTGAAATATGATCTAATATTCCTTCGTAAAAGCATTACGTAGATATTGAACTTAGTGAATTTTAGTGTTAGATATAGTGTTGAAGGCATTCATGTCCAAAATGTGGTTTTAAAAGCATTATTTTCCTTCAGACACGTTGTCTTCAATTATTAGATAAATATTGACCTTAGGGAGTTTTAGTCTCCTTAATTTTGAAAGTATTCATGTCTTTAGCAAGTTGTCCTTTATTGTTGTTTAAATTATTTAATGTTATTTATTAGCTTATGTTGGATAATATTCTTGGATTAATATTGTTTAAAATAAATAGTAACAAGGAAATTGAATTTAATTTATTCACTTATATATTAAATAACTAGATCTTCCTTTTCTTATATTTATATATTTATATTTCTTTTCATCCTTGACTTTTTAGTTAGTTACTTACGGCTTCGTATTTTTGTTTTTAATTTATTTAGAAATAATAGTATATTATAAATATGAATGATATATGATTTTCTAAATTTTATTAGCTTGATTGTCTTAAGTAATTATTTCTATTAAAGGTTTCTTCCTTCATTATTTTTATTTTCTAATTTCGAGTTTATATAAATTTTGTCTTAATGTTAGTAATAATAAAAAAGCAAAGGACTTCTTGTGAGTTAATCTTGATGGTATAACTAACTATTATATTTCTTGTTGTGCTATCATCATGTTCGTGATGAGAACTACAATAACATGACATCCAAACACGTCCTAATTTATATACTTAAATGTGATTTTATGTCCCTGCAAAGTACTTTTGAAAAGAATCATGAATCAAAATAAGCCTACATTCTCATATTATTGATTTTAGTTATTAATCATAAAAATCATTAATTTTGAAAGGGAAATATTAAACCCTTTTATTAATTATGTCGTCAACATTGGGCATCTCTGAGCGTAGTAGTTGGGTGAAAAAAACTCTCTATTGGCCTCAGGCTCTTCTTCATAGACAGTGTTTGTTTACAGAAATGGCTACTGCACACAGTGTTTTACGTTTGAAAAAATTAACATGTGTTCAAGGAAAATCTAATAAGTATCCCTTCTGATATCTGCCCACCATTCTGGATTTTTCTTTAAGCTGACATCGAGTTAAGGGGTTCATGATAATAATCAGATAAATCATGAGGTGAGGGAATATTGAGGTCAAGAAGATTGAGAATGGAACGAGCCAACATGTTACTTGTTGCAACTGGTGTAAGAATGGACTATCGGAAACAAAAATTATGAGCTTTCATTGTTGTGCGATATAGTAGCGGGTCTCATATTTTTCTCCAACCATGGGGACTCTTTATATATTAAAATTAAAATTTAGATTTTTGTCTTATAAATTATATAAAAAAAATAACATATTATTAATTTAAAATATTTTTGTAAATAAGATAAAAAAATTATTTTATATTAATATAATTAAGAAAATATTAGTTAAATGTTTTCAAATAAAAAATAAATAATATGTTATATTTATATATTACAAAAATTAATAGACTTTAATTTGATAAGTATAGAGATTAATTAAAAAAAATACTTTTAATCTTTAATATTTAAAATATTATGTTTAAAATTAAAGAATAGTAATATGAAAAATAAATTTAAAATTAATTGATTTTAGTTTATAAAATATTAATAAGTTTTTAATGTATATGGTGAATCTATTATTATTATTTAAATATTTTTAATTAATATACCTATATAATTATATGGTTAGACATTAAAAAGATACTCTATATATTTTTCGCATATATTTTTTGGTGAAAGAGTTAAAAACATACTCTATATATTTTTCGGTGAAAGAGTTCTGAGGCTGAGTGAAAGAGTTAAACACGTACCCTATATATACTTCGGTGAAAGAGTTATGAGGCTCGGTGAAAAAGTTAAAAACATACTCTATATATTCTTCGCATATATTCTTCTTCGGTGAAAGAGTTATGAGGCTCGATGAAAGAGTTAAAAACATGTTCTATATATTCTTCGCATATATTCTTCGATGAAAGAGTACTCTATATATTCCTCAGTGAAAGAGTTCTAAGGCTCCGTGAAAGAGTTAAACACATACTTTATATATTCTTCGCATATATTCTTCGGTGAAAGAGTTCCGAGGCTCGGGGAAAGAGTTAAAAACATACTCTATATATTCTTTGGTGAAAGAGTTCTGAGGCTCGGTGAAAGAGTTAAACACGTACTCTAAATATACGTCGGTGAAAGAGTTTTGAGGCTCAGTGAAAAAGTTAAAAACGTACTTTATATATTCTTTGCATATATTCTTTGGTGAAAGAGTTCTGAGGCTCGGTGAAAGAGTTAAAAACATACTCTATATATTCTTTGCATATATTCTTCGATCTGCGGGCTGGGGTGGGCACGCGCGATCTGCAATCAGGTTCGCTGATATCAGGTGCACACATTCCTTATCTTTTTATTTTTCTAATACATATTTGCTCATATAATTTCAAGTATGAATATTTCACCACAGTTACCAAAGATACAGTTACTCTACAAGGCCTTTATGAGTATATAGAGTCTTTAGACAAACATAGAGAAGAAAGAGAAGCCAAGCTAGAAAAAGACTTAGAAGCCATGCTGGAAAGTAAATTTGCATCTCTTGAAGACACGATCCAAAAACAAATAGAAAATAAAATATAACTTCTGGAGAATAAAATGGAGCCAATAGAGACTAGATTGCAGGTTATAGAAAAACAAAACCAAGATACTAACCAACCATCCCAGGAAAGGGATGCTGATACTTTAGAGAGTCTTAAAATAAAAGACATGATTAAAGAAATAGAAGAAAAAGTTAATAGCCACCTCACCCTAAATAATGTGGTAGATAAGTTAGATATCAAACCAATTAAAGATGAAAGGAAAAAATTAACAGAATTATACCACGAACATAACAAAAGGGCCTTGAACCTTATAATATTCGGTTTAAAAGAAGAAGTAGATGAGGATACTTTAGCCTTAGCCGAAACAAAATTACATAATAGATTAAAATTGAAACAGTGTGTCTCACAGAAGCAACAAGGTTGGGGAAATTAACTAAGATTAAAGGAAGACTAATCCGCATAAAGGTGAGCTCCACTGATCATAAGTACGACATACTTAGTAAAAACTCAAGTCTAAAAGGAACGAGAATATTCATAAATGAAGATCACATTCCAGAAGATCAAAAATAATTAAGAAAGGAGGTTCAAAAGGTAAAAGAAGCTAGAAAGGAAGGAAAATGGGCAATAATCAGAAATAGAAAAGCCTTTATTCGAGATAGAAACAAAAAAGATAGTAATCAATAGCAATTAAACATGCTCGGGATCCTTTCTTGGAACTGTCGGGGCTTCCCATGGAACAAAGGCCATATGCTAAGTTGGATTTCAAATGATGTTGATATTATTTTGCTTGTTGAAACTTGGGAGCACAAAGAATCTAAGGTCCCTAACATAGATGGCTTTACCCTATGGTCTACCTGGAACAAGCGATCCTAGAGGCATTGGGGGAATAGCTTGTTACATTAAGCAGACCATCTTCCCCATGCTAGGATTTATAAAAACGTCCCTCACAACCAATATAGTTGGATAGAGATCAGAGACATTAAAAATAAAAAGTCCTACATAGCAATATGTTATTTCCCCCCCATAAATTCTAACTTCTATAATAAGAAGAATCTAGATAAAACAAACCCTTGCAATGGTTTAGAGAATGATATTTCTAGCCTAATGAATGATGGTAATATCCTTTTAATAGGTGACTTTAATGCTTGAACTTCAAACAACCAAGCTATTATTCTAAGCAATCATTCCAAACCTAATCCTCTCTAGTTAGATGAAGACCCTACTCTAGCTAGTAGGTACAAAAGGAGCTCTGAAGACCTCAGAGAAAATTTGTTTGGGTCAGAGCTAGTCAAGCTCTGTAATGCTCAGGATCTCATAATTTGCAATGGTCTAAAGAAGTGGCCCAATTCCAGCAAGATGACCTGCATCGATGGACTTGGTAGCAGCGTGGTAGACTACGTTATTTCCGATCTCCCATTATACAATGACATAATAAATTTTGACATCTTAAACAACCACGAACCTGGCTTTGATCATAGGCCTTTACTTCAAACTCTCAATTTTGTCATGCATAGAGTTCCCACAGAAAATAATACTTACAGCCAAAAGAACTTAATATTTGATAGAAATAAAAATGATCTTTCTAAATGAATTAAAAACTAATTTGCTTCCTTTATCTAGTATAGACAACATAGAAGACCTCTATCATAATTTTACTACAACCCTCTCATATTCTATTAACAAGTTCTCAATTGAAGTTTCAAATAATAAAAGAAATAGAAAAGCCAATCCATGGTATGACAAAGATTGTAAAAGTGCAAGAAAAGCAATTAAGGAAGTTGTTGACAAATCCCTTAAAATGGACAAGATAAAAATATACAAAGCCCTAACTAAAAGGAAAAAGAGGCAGTACATTCATCAAAGACAAGAGAATCTCTTACACCTCTCTAAGGTAGCTCCTAAGAAATTTTGGAGGCAAATTTTGACTAGGAAGACTAAAGATAATAATAAGATTGCTCTTCACGATTGGAATTCCTATCTTAAAAAGCTTTATGAATCTCCAAATGTCATGGATAATTTGGAAACCCTGCTCACAACGAAAGAAGTTTTCTCTTTAGAAGACATTAAGTTTGGGGTTAATCGCCTCGCTAATGGGAAAGCTAAGGACATTGAAGGTTACCAAGTGGAAATCTTAAAAATTGGAGGTCCTGTCCTCATCCCCCACATCCACAAGCTTTTCAATCAAGCAGTCAAGCAAGGGTTCCCTAAACCTTGGACTGAGAGCCTCATTATCCCTATTTTGAAAAGTGGGGATACAAATAACCCCTCTAATTATCAGAAAATTATGATCAGCCTTCTCTTAGCCAAGTTATATGGTAGTATTTTGGAAAAGAAGTTAAGCATATGGCTTGAAAGTGAAGGTAAGCGGGCTAAAGGCCAAGCAGGTTTCAGAAGGCATCACTCAACAACAGACCACCTCGTTACGCTTAGGATCATTGCGGAGGAATGTCGTAATGATAAATGTAATTTATTTTGTGGCTTTGTGGACTTTAGAAAGGTTTTCAATACGGTTCCTCGATACAACCTTTGGAATAGATTAAAAGAGCTAAAGGTTCCTCTCGAGTTGAGAGCTACTGCTATAAGGTTATACAAGAATGTAACTGCCAAGCTAAAGAGCAATGATGGGTGGTCGAAAGATGTTAAGTGTAAAATCGGAGTTAAACAAGATTGCCCCCTCTCCCCTACCCTATTTGGCATTTACATCGATAAGATCGAAGGCTATTTAGAGGAAGCAGGATGTGATGGCACGATCTTAGCTGGGATAGTCGTCATTCTTCTTCTCTATGCTGATGATATTGTTCTTTTGGCAAGGTGCCCATCTGATCTTGATAAGCAACTCAGGCTTCTTAAGGATTTCTGCTCTACCATGGGTATGATGGTTAACACTGACAAAACAAAATTTATGATTATCAAATCTAAGAAGGACACTTACGCTAATTTTATGTATGATAATAACAACTTGGAGGAAGTGTATTCTTACAAGTACCTAGGAATTGATATTCATCACAAGCTCAACTAGAACCATAACATTGAGAAAAGGATCAATGGGGGGTGGAAAGCTTATTTTGGTCTTGAAAATAATTGTAAAACAACAAACCTCGTAATGTGGAATAAAAAGAAGTTCCTCTTTGAAACTTTAGTCACTCCTGTTATCTTATATGGCTGTGAGGTTTGGGGTTGCAGCTTCTCCAGAGAATCATGGAGAAAGGTTGAGCAAATCCAAAAGCGTTTTATAACTTATAACCTGAAAATTAAAAGTAATACACCCTATCCTATTCTCCTTATAGAAGTAGGTATTTCTGCTATTGAGAGCCTAGCTATGATTAGGTTTCTGTTGTACAAGCACAAACTCAATAACATAGACGATCATAAACTTCC
>APFE031541538.1:0-10897 GCA_000404065.3 Pinus taeda | reverse complement strand
ATGAGGGTGTGTTGTACCATCCGGGACCAGTCAGGATAGTTCTCCTTGCCAGTGAGAACTATTCCTATTATAGAGATGATTGAATGCATTCTGTAAAAGGTTACTTCTGTTGATATAAAAAACTTTTGCTGATATATTAATACTTCTGATGGAAAAGAAAAATTGCTCTTAAAAAACTTCTACTGCTTTAAAAAATGATTTTGACATGGATAAAAAATCTGCTATATATATCACCATATATATATCTCTACTTTAAAAATGATTTTGATATGGAGAAAAAAATCATTTAAAATTCTGCTACATATATCTCTTCTTTAAATCACCATATATAATATATATCTCTACTTTATATCACCATATATATCACCATATTCAAAATTCTGCTACATATATCACCATATATATACATATTTTGCACTTTCAGCTCAACACTGTGGGCGGCATCCGGCAAGTCAGACGATCAAACATATGGAACGCATGGATTTTAAATGGAACGCATGGACTTCACCAACCGATGAGATTGCTCTCTGATATGCATTAAACCGGCCTGAAGGGTCGAGATAGTGCAAAGAATCTGGTAACCGTGGATTCCCATTCGAAGCTGTAATTTATATCAGCAATTCAGGCCTGAGCTAATGAACGAAATCAAGGCCATTGCTGATATGGAACCGCAGGAGGAGACCCTCGAAGCACAAACCTCGAACCCTATAGCACGAAAACCATGTAGTGGAACCAAAAAAAGAGCAAGAAGAGAGTCACTATCTTATATTTCAACTGTGAAAGAAGCAGGAATAGGAAATGGTTGAGGCAGAACAGAGTTCTGTGCCTGATTTTCACAATGAAACAATTAATCGACAAAATGGAGCTATTACGCAACGACGATAGCCCTAAACCGTACCGCAATTCTCATACTAGTTTCAATCCACACGCAATTCTCATAACCGTTACACGCAATTCTCATTGCAGTTTCAATTCAGATACGCAATTCTCATAACCGTTACACGCAATTCTCATTGCAGTTTCAATTCAGATACGCAATTCTCATAACCAGACCTTCAGGTGTGCCAAACGTTACATACCTTGTCAGGCTTCAAAATACCATGCGTTGAACAGGATTGATTACCAGGTGAGAAGGCTCAGCGTAACAGGCGCGGCGTAACAGAAGGGGCAGCAGACAGCGCCAGCAGAGGAGTGTACGCCTTACACACTTTCAGGCTCCAGGCAGCAAGCAGGCAGGTGTTTTTTTCTTCCAGAAATTGGTATGTAGCTTCAGCGCAGGCAGGGAGGCATTTTTCTCAGAAGCCTATCACTCAGCAGTGTAGGCAGCGTGCAGGCCAGGCGTTTTACTCAACATCAGATGTGTGACAGAAGGCAGGCAAGAGTTACAAGGTTAAAAATAGATCCTGGGACCTGTGCTCTGATACCATGTCAAGCGAGGAGTAAGTCCAGGAAAACTAATGCATTTATTCAATTGACCAGCTATCTAATATATACATGAATGTGATTGTTCAGTTCATCTTCTCGATGACTGTTCACATTCAGTTCCCCAATCACTAAGGATTAGGTGTCAACAACTTCACATAAATAAATGACACTAAAGTACTTAATATTCAAATTAAATTAATGGGAAAAAGTACATACCATCTTTCCCTCTCCCCTTTAATAACTGTAAGATGACATGTTCTTATTTATGGAATACAAAGTTCATTGTTTTCACTTGTCAAAGTGTGATTCTTTCTCTATTCATTTTATTTATATCTTTGATATCCTTAACACTTTAGTGATTCTATAAGGTTGTGAGGTTTGGGTTGTAATTATTTTAGAGAATTGCGGGAGCCTCAATAGTTAGTTCAATTGGTAGATTCTCTTATGTAAAGTTCAATGAGACCTCAAGAAATTAAATCTCATTAAGTTTGTTGAGGTTACATGTGAAATGTACAAGGTTGAGTCAAGCATAATAGTTATTGAGTCAATCATGCTAAACTTGTTCAATAATTTTCCAATGTATTTCTTTGGAGAGGAAAATGTTTAGTTTGGATGTTGAGTCACTTCAATACACAAATAGTAGTGAGTATCTACAAAAATTTTCATTTGAAACCCTTTCTTCATCTCTTTATTTATGGAAGCAATATGGATTTCATTACTCCCTATCATCAACAAATCATCTACATACACTACGAGGTATACAATAGTTTTTCAAACTTTCTTGACAAATAGAGCTGCATCATCAAGTTTAAAATTCATGAAATTTAATTTCAGAAGATACTCAATTAATTTCTCATAGTAGTCTCACAATGTTTATTTCAAGCCATATAAGGATTTGATGAGTTTACATATTTTTTATTTGCATCCCTTCACAATTGAAAAATGTTTCAACTGAGACATGAAGACATTCTCTTTCAAATATCCATTCAAGAAAGTATTCTTCACATCCATTTGATGAAATGTTTATCCATTATATGTTGTCAAGGAAAATAGAGTATGGATGGTGGCCCATTTTGATATGGGAGGAAATGTCTCATAATAAACAACTTATTTCTTTTGAAAATCCTTTTCCCATGACTATTTCTGTATTTTTTTAAGTGAACCATGTATTTTATACTTGTTCTTATTGACCCACTTGCATCCAATTAGATTGGGATCAAATGGAGGTTCCATAAACTTCCATGTCCCATTTTTTATGAGAGCATCATACTTGTGCATTTATTTTTTCCACTCATCATTTGAAGAATCTTCTTCAAATTGGTTTAAAATTAGTAGACAAATTCGATTCACAATCATATGAAACATCTATATCATATACAACATTTGAATAAAAATTATCTACATCACCTCCATCTTGTCTATATGAGTCTATGACTCCTTTGTTTATAACCTCATTGATATGAACAATTTTGAGCTTTTTGATGGGCAATTTTGGTGAAATTTTATTATTCCGTGGATTAGGTTGCTCCATTAATTGAGATGGTGCTACATTTCCTTCAAGACTCACCTTCCAAACCTCTTAGTTATATCGTCCAATGGATTTGCCTGATATGATGAATTCATTGAATCTTCATGAAGGGGATGTGTTGTTTCAGAATCATATCCAATAGATTTATCAAAGATAGTAAACCCCGCCTTTAATACGTTGAATCTCATAATGAAATTCATGATATATATTTTCCTAAGTGAATCTATCAAGATGACCATGCTACCACTCAACAAATTTTTCATTCTTGGAAGATTCAAGAAAAATTACATCTCCTTAAAGAATAGTATTCTTGTTTACCTCATCATAATGGTGATATGCCTTGGTGGTATTTCATTACTCCGAGAAAATAAAGTTTCAAATCCTTGCATCAACACTGTTTCTTTTGATGGGTATGTATTATATTGTTTACATGGGTACGCACACACACTATGCATTGTGCCAAGTGAAATAGGAAGTCACATGAGGGAGGAAGCATGCTTCCACAGGGGCTCGGGGAAGCACCCCTACAAAAAGAATGGGTATTTTTTGCATTGATTGTTGGTGTCTTTCATCACAAAGTCTCCAGTTTAAGTGGTTTTGTGTGTGCATCATGGTTTATCCCATGGTTTTATTTTTCAATTAAGGAATTACAGTTATATTCTAATCCATGTTAAATGCAATGGTGGTTAATGTATTTGATTGGATATATATATTTTATTTTAATACTATAAATACTAATATACTAAAAAATCTTACTAGTTTCCCAGTTTGAGCTTCGAGGTTAAAATGTTTGTGTCTATATGTGTGTTTTTCATTACATATTTACTATTTTATGAAGAATTTGTTTGCATAAATTAATTTTATAGTTTTGAAACCTACATTTGGTATTAGAGTGATTTTTGATTCAAGGGTACTCTTTTATGTCTAAGGGGTTTTTCTTGGTCCTATCGCAAGCCATATTATAGTGTGATTTTTATGAAATCAATTCTTGTGGTGGAAGGAAATGGTGAGTAGTTCAAGGATAGAGATTGATAAATTCAATGGGTAGATTTTTGACTTCTTGAAGCTCAAATTGGAATATATGATGTTGGAGAGAGATCATTAAATGAACGTGGATCCATGTACTGTGTCGATGAGGATGTTGATAAAAGATTGGACCAGGTTGGATAGAAAGGAAAATAACATAATGCATATGTGTTTCTTAGATTAATTATTAAGAAATATTTTAGGATAAGCTACATCAAAGGCATTATGGAACAATTTAGGGACTTTATAACACTCTAAGTCCTTGACAAGAAAAATGATTTTATGGAAAAAGATGTATAACCTGAGAATGAAGGATGAAGACTCAATGATAGAGCATCTAAATACATTCAATAATGCGGTAAGTTATTTATTGTTTATTGATATTGAGATTTCAGATGAAAATTTGTGTATTAGTTTCTTGTATTCTTTACTAGACTTTTGGTATAGCTTAGTTATTACCATAGGTAGTAATGTGATGTTAAATTATGAACCTAACAATGTTTAGTTAATTCAATGTTTGTAAATTGGTTACATAAATTACCGACTGAAGTTGGTATAATTGTGAAGTGCAAGTGCACTATATATGCTAGAAGCTTTTTTGAGTTTATTAAGATAATGATTGTGGATGGTTTTCTAGATTTTCCTTGTCTCTATGTTCCTAATGAAAAATAAAGATTTACAATACAATCAATTCTTGAGAAGGAAAGCAAGACAAGCTATCATGATCTTCTTTAGTTGACTATTGTTAGTCAATATGTAAAATGATAAAAACAAAGCTATATAAACTAATGCTCTATAAAGATAATTACTTCTACTCAAAAAATAATTACTTCTATTCAAGGATAAAATTTATAAAGCAATCTAGATTAATATCTACACACCACAATTATCAATCTTAATTTAAATAACAAAACAAAAGAAGAAAGAATGTGATCTAAACAAGCATCATTACTTATGAAAGGAAGGAAATTTATATACACACTCCTATTTTAGAAAGAATCTAAATGACTTGAAGTCGGTAGAAAACAAATGAAAGACTGTAAACAAATAATTACAAAGAAATGAAACTACGATAATCCAATTCTAGAAAAATAATGAAATGAACTGATCTGAATAATAAGCAAATGAATGAACCTCGACTATCTGTAGGGGCCCTCCACAAAACAACAAGTTTATAACTCTTATCTCAACAGCTAATTGTGCATGATATTCATAAGAAAACTTCTTCAATTAAAAAGGAAGAGAGTCATGGAACTTCATCTGTATTACAATACATATATGTTTGCGATTGGTTTTTGTTTCCTGGTTCTCGTAGATACATCATTATATATATATATATATATATATAGCATTCACGCCCAATAGTTTTGAGTTTTTCAAGCCTTAAAAACTTAAAATAAATCATAATCTAAATTCTAATCTGATAATGGGAATTTGAACGCTTCTCGACAGTTTTCTATTTGGAAAGAAAATCAGAGAGTCGTGATTGATTTGAACTCTCACTGCTCTGTTCATCCACGTGTTGACCTTCTTCCTTGACTGCGCCACTGAGCAATATCCTTGATGATTTGGCTCGAGCGAATAGGAGGAGATCCATGAGGAGATCAATCCTTATCTGACCATGTGCTTGTTTTCTTGGATGGCGTACTAGAATCCGAAAAACCATGGAGATAGCTGCGGAATCATAAAACAACTGCAAATTCGTATTAATTTTTTAGATATTACAATCTTTAACTTAATAATAAGGCACATTAATAAATATGAAAAATAAGACATCTGAGTACCTTGCCATGTCAAAATATATAATTCTACTATTTATTTGAGTTGATAGTAGTTATGAAAAGAGGAAAACTAGATTGAAATCGTGTAGAAAACAAAACCCTCATGAGACTTTACATTCCCCTATGCTGAGGTCTTTGCATGTCCTCATGCAAAACACAAAATTGATGTCTCCTCTTTAATTATTTCATTTCTTTTGAAACTTCTGGAAGTACATCCAACTTCATCTTTTTCCCTTTCTTTCCACCCACTGGCATCCTTGGCTTTTTCATTAGAATCTTGTACTTCAGGTTTATGACTTGCCTTTGTACAACGCTATTTTTTTGTTTTAGTTTCTTGTTATTCTTGTACCTCATACTTAGGTGTAAAAGGAGATTGTCACTCTTAGCCACTTGGATTTCACTCTATGACTTTAGGGTTTTATTCTGTTTTTGAATATACCTGTTTAGTGTCTCCAACACAAAAATTTCTTATTTTAAAACATTTACTATTGGAGGTTGTCATGGTTTACTAAACTAGACTTCTTCTTGATTTGAATCTGATGTTTTTTCTGCGTCTCTTTTCTCCAGAGACTCAATATAATCATAGATTTCCTATTGTACAAGATCAATTTTAGGTGTTTTTCATCCTGAACTCTGAGGAGGTGTGATGAAAGTTGGTGGAGCAACCCTTGAATCTTCCTATGCTTCTAGGTTGATATGCTCCATACTTTTTGTAGGCCTTTCTTTTGTTGTTGGATTGAGTCTAGTACTTCTTCTTAAAATTCTCACACGAGGCTTTTGAATTTTTTCCTTCTTTCTTTCTATCTTATGTTTCTTTGTTTTGGGTGTGCTCTCTATCTTTTGGATGGATTTCTTTGTTCTAACATCCTTCTTGTTCATATTATCTAAAAATTTGGCAAGAGGAATGTCATCATCTGACTGCTCCTATGACTATTTTTGTAGTTGTTCTGTTGGTCCTTCATTTTTTCTTTTTCTTCCACTCTTAACCTTGATACTGCTTGGTAGTTCTTGGTTATCTTCTTTGTAATGGTTCCTCACCAAAAATATTTCCCAATTATCACCCACATTCTTAAGATGGAATTCAACAAGGATTTTAATGAGACCATGGTGATACATGGTGTTTTCTATAAACTAAACTTTCCTTTGGACATTCCCTAACATCTTTCTTAGAATATTGAGCAAGAAATAAGGAATATTTATTTCACTATCCACCATAAAATTGATCAATGGTAAGATATGATAAAAAAACATGAATCCAAACCTCCCTTCGCAAGTAATAAATATTTGAATTATCAGAAGCAAATTTCTCCACTTACTTTTTAATGTTGTGCTTGAGATGCTTTTCTTGAAAATGGTGGTGTCCATGACCGGGTTCTTAAGAAAAATTTTCCATTCTTTGCTCTCAATACCTCTGTTCTTAAACCATTTTTCTCCAATTCGAGGCAGTCCAGTAGATTCAGTAACAAAGGATTCTTTCACTGTGAATTTTATGTCCCCTATCTCAACTTCCACTCCATCAAAGGCTCTAGTGAAGGACTTGGTTACTCCCTTGTGGAATCCATCAAATTTGTCTACAAATTCTATCCAGTGCGCTTTCTACAACAATTCCCTTGTCTGTGGATATCCTTCCAAAAAATTTCTTCCTTCTAGTTCTGTTCTGACTATAACTCCCATGGCTGAGAAGCTTTGTCGCAAGACTATTTGTTTGATAGGGTATGAGGGTTTCATAGTAATGAGGATGAGAGTGTGAATGATAAGAGTGTGACTGGTAAGGATATAAAGAAGTGTGATATTATCGAACCATTGAGAGACTGAATGAGCATGATTTGGGTGATCGGATCCATAAAAATAGGGATGTGAGTTGGAGAGTAGGTATAATGATGAGGAGTGAATGGCGGATTAGATTCGATTTGACACAATACTATCAATGTTTAGTAATGATGATTTCGAATTCGATAGTACGATGTTGATATAATTCATATGATTAATGTTTTGACCCCAATTATCAAATTAAAGAATTGCATACATTTGAATTATTGATTATAACCTTTAGTTTTTGTTCTTTGTATTGTCTTCAGGTGCCTTGCAGTGAAGGGAGTCAATCACTCTTTCAGTTATTCCATAAGAAATATCTACCAAATTGACTGCAAAAATCTGTCAAAGCTGCAGAAACTCAATAATTCTATAGCTATTTTATTTTGAAAAAAGAGTGGTACAAAAAAAAATGGGTTTATAAACGATATAAAGAAAATTTAACGGTGGTGTCAAATATTTTTCAACTTAATTTTGTTAAGCATTCAACCATTTTTTTTTTTCAAGTTATAATATTATAAACAATTATAAAGAAATTTTTGGATATAAAGTTGGAGAAGAATGAAAATCCTTCTTCACCAACTTTAAATCAGTATTATCTTGCAAATTATTTATAAATTCTTCCTTGTTAATGTCTTATGATAGATTCTAAGTCAATGATCATTCACAAGAAAAGTGATCCTTCATCAATAGTTCTGATTCTAACTGCACCATTTTCAGAGACTGTTTCAATGTCATAAGGCCTAAGCCAATGTGTTTGAAATTTCCCTTGGAAATATTTGAACTTTGAATCAAACAGTAATGCCCAAACTCCTGGTTGGAATTTTCTCTTTTTGATATATTTTTCATGCCATCTAAATCTCTGTTGTTTAGCTAGATTAATTCTTTGGGTTGCATCTTGTCTTATCTCATCAAGTTCATTTAGTTGCTCCATTCTTTTTTTTTTTGCTTCTGAAAGATCAATGCCCACTTTGACCGTTGTCTTGAAAGTTTTGAATTGAAAATCAATAGGAAACAAGACTTGTTTTCCATAGACAAGCTCATAAGGAGTATGTCTGATAGTATTTCTCCATGTGGTACGGTGTGCCCATAAAGCTTCTGGAAGCTTTTCTGCCTAGTCTCTTCTATGCAAGTGCATAATTTTGGTGAGAATTTCTTTAATGACTTTATTCGTGGACTCCACTTGTCTATTTTCTTGAGGACGATATGAAGTATACTTTCGATGTTTGATTTTGTATTCCTCCATTATCTTCTATACCAAATTGGATGTAAATTGAGTACCTTGAGCTGTTACAATTTCTCTTGGAACACCAAAACGAGTAAATATATCCTAAAAAAGAAATGAAACTACAAAAATTTTAGTAGCAGAAAGAAGTGCTTTAGCTTCTACTCATTTTGCAACAAAATCAATCCAAACAAGAAGGTATCATTTTTTTCGAAGGTGGATTAATTGGACCAAAATAATATAGAGCCCATTTTTCAAAAGGCTCAATAAGTACCTAAGGTTATAGAGGCATCTCAACAGAAGGAACATGTTTACCCATCCTTTGAAGACTATCACATCTCTTAAGATACTCTCTGGTATACTTAAAAAGGGAAGGCCAATAGTATCATCAGAGAAGGACTTTGTAAGAAGTTCTTTTTCATCAAAATGTACTCCACATGGCATATCATGACCAGCTTTCAATATCTTTCGTACTTCATCTTCTATCACACACCTTCAAATGATTAGATCTGGACTTGTTTTATACAGTTCTTCATTTATCCATGAATAAGGTGCACTAATTTGAATTACCTTTTTTTTCTCTCGAGGACACAAGTATGATAGTAATTTTCGTGTAGCCAAATAGTTAGCAATATCTGCAAACCATGGAGAGTTATTATATACTGCAAAAAGATATTCATCAAGAAAATTATCTTCTATAGGCATATCACTGTTATCATTTTGAATCCTTGATAAAAATTCAGCAACTATGTTTTGTTTTCCAAGTCGATCCAGAATAGTAATATTAAACTCTTGTAGCAATAATAACCATCTAGTGATTATGCCATTAGTGATTGATTTATTCATTAAGTACCTAATTGCATAATGATAAGTATGTACAAAAGTTTAATATCGAGTAATATAATGTCTAAATTTATTGATGGCATGAACAACAACTAAAAAATCCTTTTATGTGATAGTATAAGTTAACTTTGTAGGAGTCAAATTTTTACTCATGTAACAAATGGCATATGGATTTAAGTCATTTTGTCCTAGTACATCTCTTAAAGTTGTATCTTAAAGATCAGTTGACATATGAAAAGGTAATTTCCAATTTCTTCCTCTAAGAATGGGTGCTTCCGATATTTTCTCTTTTAATGACTCAAAGGACTTTTACCAATCAGAATCCCAATTGAATTCACAGTCTTTCATGAGTAGATTCAAAAGTGGAGATGCAATTTTTGTAAAGTTTTCTATAAATCTTCTATAATAACCAGTGAAACCAAGAAAAATTATAACATCTCGTTGACATGTTGGAATTGATAAGTTAGAAATAACTTTTACATTAGATGTGTCCACTGTAATTCCATTTCCTAAAATATGGTGTCCTAGAACAATTCCCTCAGTGAACATCTAAAAAACAAATTCATGGCTTAATGAGAGATTTTCCACTTTACATGTAGTGAGAAATTTTTCTAAATTTTCAAGAGATTCCTCAAAAGAATTTCCATAAACTGTAAAATCGTCCATACACAATTCCACATAATCATGAATTAGATTAAAAAAATGGCTAATACTACTCTTTGGAATGTTGCATGAGCATTACATAATCCAAAGGGAAGTACTCCATAAGCATAGGTTCCCCATGGGTAGGTAAAGGTGGTTTCATCTTGGTCTTCTGGAGCTACTTGGATTTCGTTATACCCAATAAAACTATCTAAAAATTAAGAATATTTATTTCCTCCCAATGCATCTAAAACATGATCTATGGAAGGAAGTGGAAAGTGATCTTTTAAAGTGGATTTATTCAATTCTCTATAGTCAATACACACTCTCCAATTTCCATTCTTTTTAGGGACAATTACTAAGGGCGAACCCACTAACTATCTAATATTGGATAGATGAAATTAACATTCAACAATTTTTCTAGTTCTTCCTTAATAATCTTCCTTAAATTTGGTTTGATTCTTCTTTGAGGTTGTCAAACTGGTTTGGCATCTTATTCAATATAGATATGATGTTTACAAGTATTAGGATCAATTCCTTTCAAGCTAGTATATTCCCATGCATAAGAAAATGAATTTTTTTGTAACATCTTGATTAATTCTTTCTTTTGAAATT
>APFE031541536.1:0-13360 GCA_000404065.3 Pinus taeda | reverse complement strand
AAAACCCCGGAATATTACCCCCAATAAATTTCTCTACTACATGGAAAATTATTAGGCTTATTTACATTGGAACATTGTTTATTCTACCAAGACCTCATAGACTATCTGTCAATATTATCTCATTTTTCGCTTTACTTAGTCATGCCCCTTCCTCATCAAGGGTGATTTAACTCCGAGAGGATGATAAATCAACACGTTTCTTTTGTTATACCTAACCACTAAGAATTAAATATGTTAATTGAGCACCATACTAAATATATGTGGGATTTTCCACTTTCTTATTTATATGTGTCTATAACTATTCATAATCATTTGCCACTTGCTCCTTGTTCACAATCGCTAGCAAGGCCCCTTCATTCATGTAGAAAATTTAGACATATATATTTTGGTTTGTGTGGTCCTGTGCATTTTAATTATGATAATGAAGATAAATGTACGAAATATTATGTTCATGATTACACTAGAATGTGTTGGGTGTACCTACTAAAAAGTAAATCTCAAGCTTTCAAAACGTTTAAGGATTTTCATGTATGGATTGGATATGAAGCATAATCACACATTGGCTCTCTCCATACCATTAATGGAATATAATGTAATCTAATGAATATGAAAAATATATCTGCAAGCACGAGATTCAACATAAGAGCATAGTTCCATACAATTCTCAACAAAACTAAGTAGTTGAAAGAATGAGCATTACTCTATTGAATATAGTTCTCTCAATGAGGTTTTCAAAAACAAAACATTGATGTTTTGGGATTATGTGGTTCTATGTGCAATGTATGTGAAAAACCTATGTCCATCTAATGCTCTTAGAAGAAGAGCCTTTCTAAAATGTGGTATGGATGGAATCCTTCAGTAAGCCATCACAATGTCTTTTGTTGCTCTACATTCACTTATGTTTGTTATAGTATAGCCACTCTTTCATATTCGGTATATTATTGTAAGTTTTTACTTCTTACATTGTGGTTGTGATGTATCATAAGTTGGTTATGGTTTCCTTAATGGATATCAGGGTAATTTCTTCTTTTCTCAATGATTTCAAAATGAAATACCCTTCATACACTAAGTTCCTTCCAATATTGTACAATATTTCTGGAATTTTCACTCTATGATTAAACCATAACTTGATTCTCATCTCGATATAATTTTTCTTTATACAAGCATATATGTACAATACTAATGTTATTTCATTTACAACAAAGCATCGGATTGAAGGATGCCATCTATATTACTAAGGTTAGACTCTAGTTATCTCAAAACCTTCTATAATGTTCTTTGCCTAATTAATTTAAAGTGTTTGAAATTTGAACAAAGGAATTCCTTTCTTGTGTGTGTAGGTTAGTCTATGACCAACTTGGGTTATCTGGTGACATTGTTTTGGGGTCAAAATTCATGCAAGTTTTTCCACCTATGCTTTAGCCTTCAAGTACCTATCAAATGATTCCTCTTTATAGGGTTTCAATGTCGATTTCCATTTTCACTTGATGTTGGTTGCAGGAAAATTTGATGTTGTTTGAGTTTAAATAAAAACCTTATATAGCTAGTTCTTTTCCAAAAATAAACGAAACTCAAAAAATGCATGTATATCGATTTAAATTCAAGGGATTTACCCTCTCTTCATTAATGAAAATATTTAATTATGATAAAATATTTTTACTTGCCTTATCGCCCTAACACTGTAAATCTTTCTTTTTATTCATAAGGACAATTTATAAAATGTATTTACTTCTTACTATGTTTAATTAAGTAATTCCATCAAAAGTTTACAATACTATAATATTTTTCTATTTATATTATATGAGTACACATTAGATATTCATGTAAGTTGTATATAATTACACAATATAATAATTATTCCAAATATGCAGAATACAAAAAGAATAAGCAAATCCATATATGATTCGTAATATCCTATGTTTCTCAAGTAAACATAAAAGAAGAAGAACATAAGGCTTCTTTTTCAAGAAACAACTTTAAATTTAACCCAACACTTTTTAAATCAATGATAATTAGATGAAACCATTCATTCGAAACAAATGGTTCATTGAACAAAAAAACTAGAACTATATGTGTTTTACAGACAAAAGAAAGGTTTAAACAAAATAAACGCAAAATTTCGATCTTGATAAATGCTTCAAATTCTTGGCCGAGATATCAGATCTAAACATAAAAGAAATTTCACGTACTTGAATGACTATATTTGTGAATAGAGGAAATATTTCTAAATGAATTACTTATCATTTAATAGTAGGATATTATGTATGTGAAGAGATATGTTCTGGATTCATGAAATTGTAGTTTTCATTTCCAACAGTGGAGAAGAGAGTGACAATTTATTTCAATATAAGACATAAATCTCAAACTAACTTCCATATCTCCACGTCCACCTCCACCTCCATCATCTAATCACCCACATCTACCTCCTCCTCCTCATCATCCACATCCTCCTCCTCCTCCTCCTCCTCCTTTCCTCCACCTCCACCTCCTCCACCATCTTCTCCTCCTCCTCCTCCTCTTCAACCACCTCCTCCAACTCCACCTCCACGACCACCTTCTCCTCCTTCTCCTTCTCCACCTCCACATATTCCTTCTCCTCCCCGACCTCCTCTTCCCCCACCTCCAAATCCACCTCTTCTTCTACCTCCTCCTTAGCCTCCACCTCCTCCTCCACCTCCTCTACCTCTGCCTCCTCCACCAACTACACCTCCACCTCCTACTCTTCCTCCTCCTCTACCGACTCATCCACCACCACCACCACCACCACCTCCTCCTCTTCATCCTCCTCCACTTCCACCTTTGTCTCCTCCTCCTCCTCGTCATCCACCACCACCTTCAACTCCACCTCCACCTACTCCAACCCCTCCTCCTTGCCCTCCTTCTCCTCCTCCACCTCCACCTCCACCTCCTCCACCACCTCCTCCTCCTCCTCTACTTCTTCCTCCTCCTTCTCCAACTTAACCTCCACCTCCAACTTCACCTCCTCCTCCACCTCAACCTCCACCTCCACCTCCACCTCATCCACCACTCATCCTCCACCTCCACCTCCACCTCCACTTCCACATCATCCTCCTCTTCCTCCTCTTCAACCTCATCCACCTCCTCCACACTCTTGTCATCCTCCACCTTCATCTCTTCGTCCTTCACCTCCACCTATACCTCCACCACCTCCTACTCCACCACCACCTCCACCAACAAATCCTCATCCACCTTTTCCTCCTCCTCCACCTCCACTTTGTCCTTCCCCTTATCCACCTCCACCACCTCCTCCTCCTCCTCTGCTTCATCCTCCACCTCCTCGTCCATCTCCATGTCCACCTCCTTCTCTACTAACATATCCTCCTCCTCTTTCTCCTCCTCCTTTTGCTCCACCTCCTCCACCACCTTAACCTCCACCTCCTCTTGCTCCTTGTCCTCCACCTCGGCCTCCCCATCCACCACCACCTATGCCTCCTCATCAAAAAAATCCACTACCTCCTCCACCAACAACATGACCTCCTCCTCTTCCTCCTCCTCCTTCAGCTCCACCACACCCTCCACCTCCTTCCTCTTCTCCACCTCCACCACCACCTCCACCTCCTCCTCAACTACCTTAGCGTCCTCGTCCTCATCCTCATCCTCCTTTTTCTCCTCCTCTGCATCCACCAACACCACCACCACAACCACCTGCTACTCCTTCTACTCCTCCTCTACCTCCTCCTCCTCCTCTTCCTCATCCTCCCCTACCAGCGCCACCACCACATCTACTGCCTCTGCCTCCACCTCTTCCTCCTCATCCTCCACCTCCACATCCTCCACTACTCGAGCCTCCTTCCATTCAATCTCCTACTCCGTCTCCTCCTCTGCCTCCTCCTCTACCTTCTACTTTTCCTTCAGTGCCACCACCGCCACCTTTTCCAAGAGGGAGCTTGGATTACATCGCCCCTTATTAAAAAGGAGTGACAGTTGTGCTTTTCTATTTCATGTGTGATGCACTAAACCAGGACTAAAAATCGTAAGTCTAGGTGAAGGCCATGAAGAGAAATCTATGCAAAACATTCTTGTATTTACTTTGGAAAAAATAATGGAGGATTGGGTAATCATCTGACATCCAAGGTTCTTTGAGGATATGTAGGGAATCCAAGACGAGAGTAGGAAAGAGGACCTAGATTATTTTAGGGCTGGGACCCAAAGATAAGAAAAGTCCTATAAGCTCATAATCATTGAATACCTAGGTGGGTGTGTACCTTGAGAGACAATGATTAACATGTCTATAATCATTGGTTTTTCCAACATTGTGCTCTGATATACTGAGAGATAGAGTTGTCAGTCAGGGACTTACTGTGGAAACAATGATGGTTACTATGGTGCTATACATATGGGTTACCAAACTGATTCTTCTTATGATAAATTGTTCATATTGATAATTACCAAGTACCATTATAAATACCTTCATAATTAAGAGGGAGCGTTGAATAAAATGTAACTAGGTTCAGTATTTACAAAATTAGTTTTGATCTTTGTACTTGTCATGAGGTTTTAGGGTTTAGGGTTTAGGCTTTATAACACTTTAGTAAATTCTTTTAATAAACACATAAATAAAAGTTTCAAAACATTTTTTTTAAATGTTATAAAATGCTTAGGATTTAGGGTTTAGTCTTTATGGTTTACGGTTTTGGGTTTGGAGTTTAGGGTTTAGGGTTTATAACACCTCAGTGAATGATTTCAATAAAAACTTAAATAAAAGTTGCGGACTATTTTTTAAAATGTTTTAAATTCTTAGAGTTAATGGTTTGAGGTTTATTGTTTGGGATTTAGGGTTTAGGGTTTAGGGGTTTGAATTTAGGGTTTTTAACACTTTCGTAAAGGCTTTTAATAAACACTTAAATAAAATTTACAAAACACTTTTTAAAATCTTATAAAATGCTTAGCATTTACGATTTAGGGTTTGCGGTTTGGGCATTAGGGTTTAGGGTTTGGGGTTAAGGGTGTAGGGCTTAGGGTTTAGGGTTTATCATTTAGATTTTAAGGTTTATAACACTTTATTAAATGCTTTTAATAAACACTTAAATGAAAGTTACAAAACACTTTTTAAAATGTTATAAAATGATTAGGGTATAGGGTTTAGGGTTTATGGTTTATAACACTTTAGTAAATTCTTTTAATAAACACTCAAATAAAAATTAAAAAATCGCTTAAAATGCTATAAAATGTTGAGGTTTCAGGGTTTAGGATTTAGACTATAGGGTTTAGGGATTATAACTCTTTAGTAAATTCTTTTAATAAACATTTAAATAAAATTTACAAAACACTTTTTAAAATGGTATAAAATACTTAGAGTTTAGCGTTTATAGTATAGGGCTTAGGGTCATCAGTTTATTGTTTAGAGTTTAGGGTTTAGGGTTTATAGCACTTGAGTAAATGTTTTTAGTAAACACTTAAATAAAAGTTATAAAACGTTTTTAAAATTGTTATAAAATTCTTAGGGTTTAGGGTTTAGGGTTTAGAGTTTAAATTATAGGATTTAGAATTTAGGGTTTCAAATTTATGGTTTGGGGTTTAGGGTCTAGCATTTAGGGTTACATGTTTGCAGTTTAGGCTTTAGGGATTAGGCTTTAGGGTTTAGGGTTTCTAACACTTTGTAAAATTCTTACGGTTCGAGTTTTAATATTTTTGGTTTAGGGTTCATGGTTTCAGGTTTGTAACACCTTAGTCATTGCGTTAATAAACACTTAAATGAAAATTACAAAACACTTTTTAAAATGTTATAAAATGCTTAGGGTTTAGTGTTTATGATTTGGGGTTTAGGGTTTAGGGTTTAGGGTGTAGGAATGAACCAGCCCATCTAAAGGAGGTATCCGTTGCTACATATTACACATAATGCATTCATCCCGTGGAGCTCCGAGGAGTTATGAAGAAAAATAAATAAAAGGAAAAAGGTTTATCAAGAATTGTATCTCATGTAGCAAATTTATCTCCCTCCTACACTCACATACCTAGGTGTGGTCTTCTCTTATTATAGATGCTCACAAAATTATTAGGGTTTATGATTTAGGGATTAGGGTTTGGGTTTAGGGTTCAGCATTAAGGGTTTATAACATTTTAGTAAATTCTTTTAATAAGCACTTAAATAAAAGTTACAAATAGTTTTAAAATGTTATAAGATTCTTATGCTTTAGGGTTTAGGGTTTAGGGGTTATAACACTTTTGTAAATGTATTTAATATACACTTAAATAAAATTTACAATAAACTTTTTAAAATGTTATAAATTTCTTATGGTTTAGGGTTAAGAGTCTATGGTTTATAATACTTTAGTAAATCCTCTTAATAAACACTTGAATAAAAGTTAGAAATTTTTTAAGATGTTATAAAATTCTTAGGGTTTAGGGTTTAGGGTTTATGGTTTGGGGTTTAGTGTTTAGAGTTTAGGGTTTAGGGTTCGTAACACTTTAGTAAATGATTTTAATAAATACTTAAATAGAAGTTACAATATGTGTTTTAAAATGCTATAACATTACTAGGCTTTAGCATTTAGAGTTTACAATTTATGGTTTACAATTTAGGGTTTAGGGATTAGTGTTTAGTGTTTAGGGTCTCAGGTTTAGAGTTTACGGGTTAGGGTTTAGGGTTTTTGGTTTACAGTTTAGGGTTGAGGGTTTATAACACTTTAGTAAATTCTTTTAATAAACACTTAAATAAAAGTTACAAAAAGTTTTTTAAAATGTTATAAAATGCTTAGGGTTTAGGGTTTAATTTTCAGGTTTGGGGTTTAGGGTTTAAGGTTTAGGGTTTAGGGTTTAGGATTTATGGTTTAGGTTTGGGGTTTAGAGGTTAGGTGTTAGGGTTTATAAGACTCCAGTAAATTATTTTAATAAAAACTTAAATAAACGTTTCAAAATGCTTTTAAAAATGTTATAAAATGATTAGGGTTTAGGGTTTCGGATTAAGGTTTATGGTTTAGGTTTTAGGGTTTATGGTTTAAGGTTTATAACAGTTTAGTAAACTCCCTTAATAAAAACTTAACTAAAAGTTACAAAATTCTTTTAAAAATGTTATAAAATGCCTATGGTTTGGGGTTTAGTTTACAAGGTTTAGGGTTTAGTGTTTATTGTTTTGGGTTTAGGGTTTGGGGTTTTGGGTTAATGCTTTAGGGTGTAGGGATGAACCACCCCACCTTAACGGGGTATCCACTGCTACATATTACACATAATGCATTCATCCCATGGAGCCTAGAGTAGTTATGAAGAAAAATAAATAAAAGGAAAAATGTTTATGAAGAAGGGTATCTCATGTACCACAATTTTCTCCTTCCTAGACTCACATACCTTGACGTGGTCTTCCCTTATTATAGATACTCATAAAATTCTTAGGGTTTATGATTTAGGGATTAGGGTTTCGGGTTTCGGGTTTAGGATTTACGGTTTATAACATTTTAGTAAATTCTTTTAATAAGCACTTAAACAAAAGTTACAAATAGTTTTTAAAATGTTGTAATATTTTTATGCTTTAGCATTTACTGTTTAGGGTTTATAACACTTTAGTAAATGCTTTTAATATGAACTTAAATAAAAGTTAAAAACACTTTTTAAAATGTTATAAATTGGTTAGCGTTTAGGATTAAGATTCTAGGGTTTATAATACTTTAGTAAATCCTCTCAATAAACACTTAAATAAAATTTAGAATTTTTTTTAAGATGTTATAAAATGCTTAGGGTTTAGGGTTTAAGTTTTATGGTTTGGGGTTTGGTGTTTAGAGTTTAGGGTTTAGGGTTTTAGGTTTAGAGTTTAGGGTTTAGTTTTTATAACACTTTAGTAAATTCTTTTAATAAACTCTTAAATAAAAATTACCAAGCGCTTTTTAAAATGTTATAAAATGCTTAAGTTTTAGGGTTTAATGTTCACAGTTTGGGGATTATTATTTAGGGTTTATGTTTGGGGTTTAAAGGTTAGGGTTTATAAGACTTTAGTAAATGCTTTTAATAAACACTCAAATAAAAGTTTCAAAATAATTTTTAAAATGTTATAAAATGATTAGGATTTAGGGTTTAGGGTTTAGGATTTACCGTTTAGGGTTTAAGTTTTGGGGTTTTGGGTCAAGTTTTTGCGTTTAGTGTTTAGGGTCTACAAAATTTTGGTAAATGATTTTAATAAACACTTAACTAAAAGTTACAAAACAAATTTTAAAATGCTATAAAATGGTTAGGGTTTACAGTTTATGGTTTAGGGTTTAGGGTTTGGTGTTTGGGGTTTAGGGTTTAGGTTTTGGGGTTTAGGGTTTATGTTTTTGTGTTTAGGTTTTAAGTTTTTGTGTTTGTGGCTTAGGGTTTATAACACTTTTGTAAATTCTTTTAATAAACATTAAAATAAAAGTTACAAAATTCTTCTTAAATTGTTATAAAATTCATAGGGTTTATGGTTTAGGGTTTAGGGCTTGGGGTTTAGGTTTAGGGTTTAGGTTTTAGGTTTTAGGTTTTAGGGTCTATGGTTTAATATTTACAACAATTTAGTAAATTCCCTTAATAAACACTTAACTAAAAGTTACAAAATTCTTTTAAAAATGTTATAAAATACCTATGGTTTAGGGTTTAGTTTACAAGGTTTATTTTTTAGGGTTTAGGTTTGCGGTTTAGGGTAACTTCCTCACCTGAAAACCATAGATCAATATCAATCGACATTTATCGGTCTAGAATCAGTCCTCAAGCCACTGCACCCTTGGTCTTCCTCTGCTTATCTCAACAATTTGCTCAAATCTAATGGAAGACTAATGCCAATACAGTCTACAGACTTCTACCAAACAACAACCAAACAATTTAGGCTTCCATGTCCTCCCACCTATCTCTTGAGCCTCTTCGATCCATCTTGTCAATCCATCAACCCCTATCTTTGGCAGTTTGACAGAGACAATCCTCTAACAATTTGCCTGGGGGTAACAACACCCAAAGGTGAAGAATGTCCCTTTCCTTATTAATCAGCTAACATGTTAGATTTTCTTTTCACATGGAAAAAGCTTATAATTTTTAAGAATTTTAGGTGGGTATAGATATGGTGAAAGACCTACAATAGCATCCAGTCTTTTGACACTTTATCCAGTGATGTACCATTGCATATTTTCTTGACCACTCTAATAATCAATTCCAAATCCGCTTCAATGATGACATTGTGTGAATTTGAATCCACCAATATTTCCAAGCATTGCTCTAATGTGATGAGTTCCACCATGTTATTAGTGGCCTTCCCCAAGTGGCAATGAAAGATCTCCTTTATTTGACATTTTTCATCTCTTTTAACACCCCCAAAATCAGCTAACCCTGTGTTTCCTTTAGATGGTCCGTCTATATTGACCTTTAAGAAACCATGTAAAGGAGGCTTCCAAATATTTATATCTACATTTGTTTCACTCACACCCTTGATTATGCTATGTGGGCCTATAGATCGAAGACCCAAATGAAGTAGAACACACGCATCTTGGGGCAGAGGAGGGTCCCTCAAAAGTTTCCTCAACAAGCTTCTGACTGTGTCTTTGAGTTGCCTTAAAATTTGGTCAATTATGTGTTGGGGCTTGCTTTCTTTGTTCTTGAAGATCCGACTATTGCATTCTTTCCAAACATCCCAGATGAAAAAGCTTGAAACTAGGGTCTAGGCTTTACGAATGATTTCATTCCCTGAGAAGTTTTTCCTCCAATTCTTCAAAGTGTTAGAAATGTTGAATCTATCCCTATCAGTATGCCTAAATATTGAGGCCACCCACTCCCACATGGTGGAGGTTAAAGAGAATAGGTTGAGAAGGTGATCCAATGTCTCCTCTTGTGAGCCACAAAGGTAACATTTGTATGGTCCAGTGAAGCCTTATTTTAGGAGATTCTCCAGAGTTAAAATTTTCCTATGATGAATTAGCCAAATAAATAGCTTTATTTTCATCGAGTGGGGGCTCTGCCAAATATTCTTCCAAACTTGATCAGGGTTTAGGTAGTTAAATCCTGTTACTACCTGTTCAGCTTCTTTGAGGTTAAAGTTTCCTTCGGTGTTCTTTCCCCATCTTACTTGGACACGCAAGGAGGATACCAAAATCTTCCTATGCTCTAGATCCTGAGCAAGAGAGTGTACTAGGGCCTTCAAGGGGCTCTCTTCACTGTGGCCTAGATCCTTCCAAATTCTCCATTTTCCATTGTTCCTTACCTGGTCCCAGAAGTCATTTACCATAAGTAGACCTTTGTTGTCTGTGTGATTCTTGAGAGCTACTAATTCATCTTTATACAGGTTGGGTTCCTGTTGTGAGTTATCGTCCTTAAATCATGCTAGGTTCCCAGCTCAAATCTCCCAGAAACTATGTTGCTGAACAATATCTTTATTTTCCCAGGCAAGGTTCCAAATATGGTAGCCCTTAATATGCTCTGACATTCTAATGTGATCCTTCACCTACCAATTCTTGACATATTTTTGTTTCCAAAGCTTAGCCCAGGGAGTTTCTGATTGCTTGATCCACCTCCACTAGAGTTTAGCTCCCAAAACTCTGCTAAGGGTTCCAAGATCATGAAGCCCCAAGGCACCATGGACCTTGCAATTATAGATCTCGTCCTAGGCTACTGAAGCCCATTTCTTTTTCTCTTCTCGTATACCCCATAGAAAATCTTTTTATATGCTCCTGATTTGTTTCTTAATTCCTTTAGCAGCAGGAAGATCTAAGAACATGAACATGGGAATTGCTTGCAGGAAAGACTGTGTGAGCACAAATAAAAGAACTCAATGATCCTAATAGAAGATTTAGTAGGAGAAAAACTCTACCCTTTGTCACATTGTACTAACCAAAGCAAGAGAATAAGAAAATGTATCTTGAAATTGGCTTGAGACTGAAGATGTAGACATTTTTCCTAGAGAGAATAAATATTCTATAGATGATCTATTAGAAGCCATATAGGAGACACTGCATCGGGTTTTGTTGGTATTACAAAACTTGGACCTGAAAATGAACTCCTATAGAGAATTATAAAAGGAAAATAACATCTAAGCCACTATATGGGCTGTCATAGTCATCAATTCGGTTTAGCCCAAGTAGTTTTGTGATGGATTATTATTCTCCCCACCTAAGTCCTATTTCCATATGTGGTGTGTCAAGTTGATAATGAGTATATTTTTGCGAAGGATTTGAATCTTTTTTAACCTAGCCATCTATGTTGAAGAATCTTAGATTTTCCTTGGGTACCATCCTCAAAATAGGTTGGGTGGGGGAGGGGGGGGTGGAAGTTCCCTACCAAATGTGACTTGAAAAAAACTTAATGTAAAAAATTAAGTGTAGCTTTCGAACAACTCCAATGGAATTCAATAGAAATTTTTTTAATTATGTTGACTCCATTGGGAAGATTCCCAGAGTTTTGGCTACGTAAAAACATTCCTCCTCAATAATGGTGGGCATAGTTTTAACCCATATCATTTATTTAGAAGCTCAAATAATGATTCAAGAGCCACTCCTCAATACGCTAGTTGCCCTAAACCCTAAACCCTACACCGTAAGAATTTTATAAGATTTTAAACCCTAAACCCTAATCATTTTAGAACATTTTAACAAACCTTTTGTAATATTTTTAGGTGTTTATGAAAATCATTTACTAAAGTGTTGTAACCCTAAAACTTAAACCTTAAACCCTAAACATTTTATCACATTTTAAACCCAAACACGAAACCCTAAGCATTTTATAACATGTTAACAAGTTTTTTGTAGCTTTTCTTATGTGTTTATTAAAATCATTTACTAAAGTGTTATAAAACCTAAATAATAAACACAAAACCATAACCATTTTTTAACATTTTAAACCCTAAATCCTAAACCATAAACCCTAAGAATTTTATAACATTCTAACAAGCATTTTGTAACTCTTTCTTAAGTGTTTATTAAAATCATTCACTAAAATGTTATCAAACCTAAACCCTAATCACTAATAATTTTATAAAATTTTAAACCCTAAACCCTAAGACTTTTATAACATTTTAAACCCTAAACTCTAAACATTATATCTTAAGCATGTTATAACATTTTAACAAGAGGTTTGCAACTTTTCTTTTAAGTTATTATTAAACTCATTTACTAAATTGTTATAAACACTAATCCCTAAAACCTAAACTCTAATACATAGACCCTACACCGTAAGCATTTTATAACATTTTAAGCCCTAATCCCTAAGAATTTTATAACATTTTAACAAGCATTTTAATTTTTTTAAGTGTTTAATAAAATAGCCCTAAGCCTAATAGCATTGAAATTTCATATGACTCTAATAGATCCACTAATTAAGTTTGCAAGCTCTGCAAAATTATTAGCCAACTATTCATTTAATCAACTCTAACAGATGTATCCACCCCGTCAAGTAATATTTCATCATTTTTACATCATAGTATATAATATTACAACATATTACATCATCAATATACCAAAGAGAGAAGAAAAAGTCAAAGTGACAGCAAACTTCCTGAGTTTCTAGGCAAAATTGGCAAAATTTTGCCTGATGTGCAATGCCCTGAGCTTGATGGCATCAAATTCTCATACGACTCTGATAGATCCACTAATAAAGTTGGAAAGCTCTACCTATCTAATTTCTAGAACAATTGGAATTTTTGGATAAGGAGTCCATTTTCTCCTACAAAAATCATTTCTCCCAAGACTGGTTCCTATGGGTCCAAAAAGTGGCAGAGAGGGCATTTTTAGGTATTTTTTGCCCTTTAGGTGACCCAAATCTCCTCCAAAACTTATGAAACTTTCTGGATTTCACTATGTTTCCATGAGGAATCCAAAAATGTAAGCCATTTTTCAAAATTATTAGCCAAGTCAATGCGCAACGTACAAGTGAAAATTCATGTGTTTTGCATTTAAAAATCGTGAAATGACGAAATTTTCTCAAAATTGCTTCAAAATTGGTAAGAGGCAAGCTTATTAATTTCTTTTCTGGGCCAAGGAAGCTTCACCCAAAATTTTAAGTTTTTCTTGTTCCTTTTTTGTTGTCAAGGCTCTCTTTAACTTAGCTTTTAGGCCATTTATCCTTGTCTTGCAAATTCTATTCTAAGCTAAGTAATGATAAGCCATGTAGTGCAACATTTTCTTCTCCTTGTTAGCCTTATCAATGATCTTCTCAAGGTGGATATTAACTCTTTCCAACCATGATTCTTGGTCATCCTCAATTTCTTTCTCAAGTGATGTCATCTTGATTTTCCTTCTTTTTGCCACTTTCTGGTTTTCTCTAATTGTTTGCAGCTCCAATATTGCATGTTTGTCCTCAAGTTGCTTCTTCTCTTGCTCAAGAAAGTTAATGATCCATTTGGCCCTCTCTAGGTCAAGTGATAAGGCTTGGATTTCAGCCTCCTTCTCTTTGATGATCACATCCTTGAGTCTTG